>PVLC010008521.1:0-57957 GCA_004027655.1 Graphiurus murinus | reverse complement strand
AAAAAAAAAAAAAAAAAAAAAAAAAAAAAATTGTATTTCTGCCTCTCTTTGAAACTGGGAGTAGTTTGGTCATTGTTGATCTTTGGGTTGAGAGCAGAGACTGATACATATTAGGTATTCAGTACTGTTTGTTGAATGAATGAGTGATTGGAATTGAAATGCTGACATGCAAACTATGTGTTGGGTGCTGGATAAAGAGATAAGACATATTCTCTAGAAGTTGAGGGTTTGGGTGAGGAAGATGAGGAATGGAAAGAGAAGCAGAAGAATATAAGCCAAAGGAGTGGGCTGCCAGGGTTGGGAGGACAGTGCAAGGGAAGAGCACAGAGTAGAATAGTGAAAACACACAAGCAGTGCTCTGGAGGAAAGGTTGCCTCCAGCCAGCTAAAATGATGCAAGAAGGCAAAGGAGAGATGATGAGTATCGTCCTCTTATGGAGATGGAGAGAATTACAAATTAATTTATTATAGAATAGAAATTATGAGACTGGGTTCTAGATCCAGACAAATCCTGATTCCTTTGCTACATGTTCTTTGGGCACATCAGTTAATTTATCTAAGCGTCAGTTCCTCCATATGTAAAATAGGCACAACACAAGAAACAATAACCTTCTAGCTGTGTATGCTAGCACACACCTGTAATCCCAGTATTTTGGAGGCTGAGACAGAAAGATTGCAGGTTCGAATCTAGCCTCAGGAACTTAGTGAGAGACTGTTTCAAAAATAAATAAATAAATAAAATCAAGTAAAAAGGGCTGAGGGGTTAGGCTGGAGGTAAAATGCCCCAGGGTTCAATCACCAGTACAATAAAATAAGTAAACAAACAAACAATAACCTTCTATGACACTAAGATTCTATGGACACCACAGAATTCTCTGAAAACATACATGATACTCTGCTAACTTATTTACCTTACAGAGGACTTTAATCAAGTAAGCTAGCAAGGGTACCCTGTGAACTAATTTTAAAATTATCTTGGGAAATCTAACTTCAAAATTAGTTGGAAGTTAGGCTCAGTGGTGCATGCCTGTAATCCCAGTACTTGGGAGGCTGAGATAGGAAGATTGTAGGTTTGAGGCCAGCTTCAGCAACTTAGCAAAACCCTCAGCAACTTGGTGAGATTCTATTTCGAAATAAAAAATAAAATTGGCTGGGGATGTAGCTCAGAGGTAGAATACTACTAGGTTCAATTCCCAGTTATCAGTTAAAAAAAAAAAAAAAAAAACTCTCATGAGGCCTGAATTGTGTCTACCACTTTTCTGAAAATTTAAAACAAATTCTCTGATCTCTCCCAAATATACTCTTTATCCTATAAACTTGGGTCATTTTAAATTTTAAAAATATTGAAATTAATTAAATTATTTTAATAAATTAATTTATTCATTTAAATATTTTGATGAGTTTATAATGACAAAGCAGGTATTTTTTACATATTAAGAAATTTCATGTGTGAGGTATGAGAAGACTAAAATGAGCCAACAGACAAGGAGGCCTGCTCCATTAACCCGTGTCTCCTAGGTAGGTTCCCAGGCTTGCTACTTGTGCTGCATTGGGTTTCATAGGGGAAAAAAATATGTCCACCTTATGAGGGCTTATGATCTCCTGACTTTCCATTTCTCTTCTCCCTAGACTTAATAAGAACATTAATTCATTCACATTCTTACATATACAGAAAATTATGACTCATGACTTAAAAACTCATTCTATTGGTAAAACACCTCTGTGAGTATTGTAGAGGTATAAATGACTATCATGATAAAAAGTTTATTAGCTGAGTCACCTGGGGAAGTTATTTATTCCTTATTTCCTTCTTTTCCCATCTGTAACAGGAAAATATTTCCCACTGAGGAATGTAAACAAACATTACCTCTCATGGTACACTTGGTACTTAGTAGGGCTTAAAAAATTAAAGCCAGTATGAACACCATTTGCACAGTTCAGAATTTACTACATGTGTCTATGTATACACATGTGGTTTACTCCAGTCCTTATTATAAAAGAACTATCTTCCCTAGACTCTATCCACAAGACAATAGCCCTTAAACAGTGCTCTAAATTATTCAAGAGGCTATTACAAAGAGATTTAGCTCTTTTATATGTTATTATCCTATAATGCTTAATTAATTAATCATCCATTTTCTACACTGATGATTATAATATCAACTTCCATATTATAATATATAAAAAACATGAGTTTGGAGGCTGCATCTTGAGCAAGGAGGAATGAGGGGACCATGAAAAGAAACTTAGTGCTCTCTCTTTTTTTTTTTTTTTTTTGCAGTACTGGGGATTGAACTCAGGGGCATTCCACCTCTGAGCTACACCCCCAGCCCTATTTTTTATTCTTTATTTTGAAACAGGGTCTCACTAAGTTGTGGAGTGCCTCACTAGGTAGCTGAGGCTGGCCTTGAACCCAGATCCTCCCTTCTCAGCCTCCCAAATGCTGGGATTACAAGCATGCGCCACCACACCCGGCTCTTAGTGCTCTCTTTAAAAAATATGATCCTACCTGCTGGAAATACAAAGACGTTTGGTTCCCTGTAGATGAAATCTGCACTGAAACATCCTTGGAATATAGCCTCACTTTACCATGAGCTAATCAAATGTGAAAGCTTCAAAGCTCATTGTTATGAACTTGATCTGTTGTAGCTGCTTTCAAACTAAAAATAGCTTTAAAAAAGAATCAGAGTTAGTCATCCCAAAGTAATTTCAGATTTCATGCTTTAGAGAAATATAAATAATAAATTACAAACAACCATTTACTCTAGGGTGCACTTAGCGTCAATGAACCAAACTCTTGGGTTATTTATTTATGTTCAAATTTTTTAGAAGACGTATGATTCTTCTTTTTATTAATAAACCCATTAGCAAGTAAGAATAATGTATTTTGACAGAGCTTCAAATACAAAATATGTTATGGTCCCATTCCAGGCTGTCTGTCATCAAAATACATGGACTCCAGAATTTATGTTAAATTTTTAAAAAATATGATGGCTAGTTTCTACCCCAAATTTCCTGAATCGGAGTGTCCGGTTTAGGAGCCTGTGGAGGGGTAAATGCTGGAAACTCTCGTTTATTTCACTTTCCCCTGAGATTCTATCCAGAAGTCTGGTTTCGGACCTACTGCTAGATCACTTGGTAAGCAGATGACACTGAGAGGTGCCAGTGATCAAGTAGCAAAGGAAAAGCCAGCAATGCCAGAGGATGCTGAGGTTGTATACTGCTTTAACAGTGTCAACAGGATGGCCCAAAGTCAAATGTCTTCCCAGAATTTGGACAGTCTTCCTATTCCTCTTATGTTTCCACCCCCCCCATAAGCTTTCCTGAGCACCTTTCTGATTAACATTTCAGGAAAATGTCTATTTAAAAAAATAAAAACCGCCAGGTGTCGTGGCACACACCTGTAATCCCAGTACTTGGGAGGCTGAGACAGGAGGATCACAGGTTCAAGGCCAGCCTCAGCAACTTAGTGAGGCTTCAGCAACTTAGTGAGACCATGCTAAAAATAAAACATTAAAATAGGTCTGGAGGTGTAGCTCAGAGGTAGAATGCCCCTGGGTTCAATCACCAGTAACAAAAAATAAAATAAAATATTTTTTTCTGTACAAATAATTCAAACAATTAAAGTGAAGAATAAACATACTAAAATGTGTCTAGGCTATCAGTGAGGACTAATGCAGAAGATGAAAAGAAATAAGAAAAAAATTTCTTGATTCTCCTTCTTGATTCTTCACCTCTTACCACCATGAGATGAAAAAATACTGAGTGGCTTAAAGGAACAACCAGTTACATAATCCAGATTACTACCTGGAACAAAAATTACATAAAAGTTTTGAGACAAATTTATAAAGCACAAATTTTGCTCCTATATTTAAAATACATGAGAGCAAGCCGGGCATGGTGGGGCACGCCTGTAGTCCCAGTACTTGAGAGGCTGAGACAGGAGGATCACAGGTTTGAGGACAGTCTCAGAAAGTAATGAGACTCTCATCAACCTAGCGAAACCCTGTTTCCAAACAAAAAATAAAACAGGGCTGGAGTATAGCCTGGAGATAGAATGCTTCTGGCTTCCATCCCCAGTGCCACAGGAAAAAAAAAAAAACAGGCTCCTACTAAAAAAAATTGATAAACCTAAGAACTCAGAATTCCATTTCCTAACATTTAATTCCATGCTTTTTTATCTGCATGCTTTTCTATTTTAGCTCAAAACACAGCTTTGCTTGCAGTATTCAAGATTTTTCTGTTTTGATTATAAGGCTCTTGTTTTCTATTTCAGCTCATCCTCTCCTTTAGCCAGGGTTATTAGGACCAGCCATGACAGAGTTCTACTACTGCCCTACTCCCAGTGCTGTCATCTCTCTGCCAAATTCAACACTTATTTCTGAAGTACTAGGAAGACCTTCCACATCTCATCCAGAAAAGATCCAACTCAGAAATCCTAGCTGCAACTTCCTTGCTAGGGAGTGGTCCTAGCTCTATCCCACTCCCAAAGTCAGAGTGCTCATGGCCCCTGGAGGCAGCCCTTCTCATTGCTTGACAGATTTGGTGGTTCTAGTTTTTCCTTGTGTTCAGGCTCATCGTATGATCTTAAATAAATCAGCATCTCTTGAGTCTGGGTTTCTCTAAATATGAAGGGAGAAGAAATAATGACTCCCAAGGTCATACAAATCATAGAATTCCTAATTACTTAAATGGCAATGACTAGAATAAAATGCTTGCTTGTAACATCTTTGGCCCTTGAGGACCTTGCCTCAAGAGCAAGATCAGAGTTTAAGAGGTGGGCAGTAGTTTTTGTCACCATGCAATCAGGAATTTTCAGTGCTGCTGAGCAGCAGTTCTGCATCCTATTCCCTAAAGGACACTTCCTGGCTACTTGCTCCTTAACCCCCTGCTGACCAGAGTCTAGATTCCTAATGGGGAGCCTAGTGGGGCCCTTAGGGATTTCTGCCATGTGGCCATTATTATTGTGAATACTGTTCAACAGAAACTGGACTTGATCCAGGATCCAGAACATGCCTCCCAGTTTACAATGCTCTGCTGCTATGTCCTGTTCTCAGGAATCCCTGTTTCAGAAAACCAATGTGAATCTGTGACAGAGCTAAGATCACCAGGAAATCATCAATTCCGGTAAGGGAAGAAAATGTAAATGCCATTTAGTCTGAAACCTCTATTTTACAGCTGTAGAAACCTATGTGCAGAAAAGGCACTTGTTTACCTCATGGGGGATAAGAAGGACATCCCCCAGCTCTCACTTGTTGCAAAACTGCAAAACCTGGTTGAAGGGCTTAATGATATCAGAGTCAAATGTGATAGAGAAAGTATAGATTAACCTAGAACATATTAAAGCCTTTTCTAAAAGATGAACTCTCAATTGTAACTACAAGAATTTTGGAGAGGTATTCGCGATAGGCGATGCTTTACACAAAACAGCACAATCTGATCACATAGGACATCTTAGATTTATGATTTTAAACAGCCAAATAAAACAAAACATCAAGTCACTGAATACATATATTTACATTAATTTAAATGCCTAAAGCACAATACAGTAGGGTCTATTTAATAGTTCATATAACTTAAGATTTACATATACATAAGCATATGAACAAATGCTAGTCAGCTAGAACAAGGGTTTAAGAAGTTACTTGGATGTTTTGGTATTGACACATATTCTTGGCAACAAATGATGATGGCTCTAAATATTCAATGAGATTGTACAAGGATACAGAATGGAGAGAATATACAGAATGAAGAGACAGTCAAACAAATGTACCTTTCCTGTGCTATTTATTTAACAATGTATAGAATGTGGAATTATCCAATGAATTTTATCAGTGCAGTTAGTTCACTGTGTTCTGAAATGACTTTGGTTGACTAATCCCCAAATCTAACTTTATGCATTATAATTCCCAAATATAATTTTATGCATTATAAATAGTTGCTTCTTGATTCTCCCTTTTACATCTTTTAAAAATGAAACAGGACACTAATGCTTTCCTTTAAAAATAACCCAACATTGGTCCTCATAACTTGGCAAAGTCTATTTTTGAAGCAACACTGATACATGATGCTTATTTTTCCTTTTGAGAGTCCTGGATAAAGGGATATTATCAATCATATCATTTCCTGGTCATCTTTGACATTATCAATGATGCTAAAGACTAAGATATCATTATCTAGAACTTGAAACTTTGGAAGACAGCCCCATCATTCCCTGGCACAATGAAGAACCAAAGAGCTTCAACTCACTTACCATAAGTCATTTTAAGAGACTGTTTGGTTTTATCTTAAAAAAAAAAAAAAAAAAAAAAAACATGATTTCTGTCCTGCTATTTATTTTGCAGACCACACAAAGTTAAATATGGGGAGATTAAATTATGACATCATACAAATGCAGGCACACAATTAAGTAGATGCCACAAAGGGTGTGTCTGAGAACACTGAATTGACTGAATCTGAGTCAGATTTCACCCTTGTGGACTTCAAGATGCCCTCAGCTATCACCGTCTCACTGGGAAAGCGCCTGACTTTCCCATTCTGCCCGGCTGCAGCATCCTTCAGGGGCTCCAGAAACACCACTCTTCTACCTGTACCTGCCTTCCTTTCATCAGCGGAGGCATCACTAGCAGGACCGGGGCTGAGAATGGAGGAGTGGGCATTGCTTTGGTTTAGCATATTTTTCTGTCTCTTAGTTTTACACTTGCAGGGACATGGTGTCAGATAGAGGTACAAGAGTACCAGAACAATACTGGCCACACAGGCAGCAAGAGTGGTAAAAGCTGTGTTAAATGCCTCATGAGCATGGGATCTGTTTACAGTGAAGTTGCTCACGTTTATTGTGACATCCACAGTTTCGTTTAACAGGCGTTGCCTATTCATCGCAATACAGGAGTACACTCCGGCATCCTCAAAACGAGGGCTTTCTATCACCAGACTTCCATTGTAAAACACGCGAAAGTTTTCCATCTCTTTATCTGGCTCCAGCAACCTGTTATCTGGACCAACCCAGATGAAATCGGTATTTCCATTCCCAGTCTTGCTGTCACAATGGACAATCAGCCTTTCCCCGACCTGAGCCTCATGAATAAAGCCAAGTGCACGGAAGGAACCATTGATGACACTGTCAGAACAATTCATGAAGCTGTCCTGGAGCAGAAGTAGCTGATGGGAGTGCCTGGAGTCGGACCGCAAGCGACAGGTGTAATCATTCTTAAAATCCATCACTGAGCTAAAGTGCCTACGATACCAAAAGATCAACAATGAGTAGAGGGAACAGTCACAGACAAATGGGTTTCCATGAAGGTAGATGCCTCTCAGCTGTTTTCCTGGCACTAAATTTATATGGTGCATTGGTATGGAAGGGATCCGGTTATAAGAGACATCTAAAAACATCAGTTCTGCCAGCTTGAACCTTCCAACATACAAATCCATAGGAAACTGTGTGAGAAAGTTTCCACTTAAGTAGAGTTTTTGCAGCTGGGAGAGCCCTCCGAAGGCTGAAGGATCAAGATAGGAAATGTGATTGTTGTAAAGCAGGAGCACTTCCAGAACCTTCAACTCTTGGAACACGGCACTTTTCACGGTCTTCAGGTTATTGGATGATAAGTCAAGACACTTTAAATTTGGAGTCGTGGAAAAACTGCCGGTGGAAACGCTGGTGATGTTGTTGTGACGGATAATTAGGGTGTTCAGCTTGACAAAAGATACTGGCATCCACTCGGAATCCAGAAGCCCGATT
The DNA here is from genome assembly GCA_004027655.1 of Graphiurus murinus. Lineage (NCBI taxonomy): Eukaryota > Metazoa > Chordata > Mammalia > Rodentia > Gliridae > Graphiurus > Graphiurus murinus. The sequence goes on along the minus strand of PVLC010008521.1, from coordinate 50,220 downwards.
CTGTTATAGCTCATATCCAGTCTCTTAATCAGTCTGAAAAGGTTCCCAGGCACCTTGGACAGGTTTTTGTTGGTGCAGCTGACGATGTCAGTGGCGCAAATGCAAGCGGTGGGGCACACCCCAGAGGCACCACGGCTTAGGGTCACCGTGATTACCAACAAACACAGCAGCTCTCTGCAACCGGGTCTGACAACTCCAGGCAGGGTGGGCACCGCGCGGACCCGTAAAGACATTATGATCGCCTCTGAGTGTCTTCCAGGAGCCTTTCCGCCAGCTCAGCCTCCCGTCGGCCTGGTAAACGGCTAATATGTAAGAGGGAGGGAGAAAGCATAAGTTAACTATCACTACTTAACCCTTGAGAGTCATACCGTACTTTCTTTCCAATAACTTTTGAGATGGTTTTCATGTCACACTGGCGAGGATGGGGGGGGGGGCAGTCTACATTATCTACATTATCTCTTTACTGCTGAATGCATTTTTTTTCTAGGTTATTGCTGCTTATAGATATTATAGGCACGTCTCTCACTACCACCGTGTCACCATCAGAAACTCAATTTTTAAAAGGGGTGCATCCTGTGTTGTTTTTAACTCCCTCCAACATACACACACACAAAAAATACACAAACGCATCCTGTAAACAATTAAACGGAAATACTTAGCCAGCCACGAGTCCAGAATATAACTCACAGAGCTGGGGGGCCTCTCCGGTTCCGGCGAGAGGCGCCGACCACGGCGTCTTCGGAAGGTCCCTGCGTCTGTCTGTCCCTCTGGCTCCCGGCGGGCGGCAGCCTCTCGCCGGCTCTCAACTTTGGGGAGTTTCAGGCAGCGGCGGCAGCATCCCCCGGCGCAGCGATCCTCTCCGCTGGCTCCACTCGGTTCTCTCGAGCTCTTCTCATTGCACCGCTGAAGGTACGGCTCGGTGTGCCCGCGCGCCCGGGGCGCACCGCTCCCCAGCCGGAGCCCGAGCCCGAGCCGGGGCGCGGGGAGCTGGGGCCCGACCCCGCCTCTCGGCGCTCGCGAGGCCGCAGGGCCCGGGTTCCCGCGCCCGCCCGGGGTCGGGTCCCGCCCCTGCGCGTCTCCCTGCAGCGGGCGCGGGCTCGGAGCTGCGGAGCTGCGGGCGGGGGGCGGCGGCGCGGGAGGGGGCGGCGCAGCCAATCGGAGAGGCGGCCGGCGCCCCCCGCACTCCCGCCCGGCCGCCTCCCACCTGCCGCCTCCCGCTCCCCGAGACCCGCCGAGCTGCGCCGTCCGCACCCGCGGCCCCACTCGCGCCTCGCCACTGTCCAGCCTATCGCGTCGGTCTGTCCAGCCCCAGACTCGGTGGCGGTGGGGTCGGGGACCCCCTTCGCCAGGGCGGCGCAGGTGACATCTGTCCCCACCCAGGCCACGTAATCCTCGGTCTCTAAGCCCTCTGCCTTTGGGCGAGGGCCAACGGGGGCTTTATGGGCGCTGCGTTCAGTTGGCTTTAAAGGTTTACAAAACAAACAGGGAGGCCGCCTTTCGTCTCTGCCCTCCTTTGGGGGAGGTTGTAGAGGGAAAGGAGGTCGGGCTTTCCTCGGGTAGGGCTGGGATCTCGGCTTGGGGGAAGGAACCGAGAATACGCTGCGAGAACACCCCTCACTTCACTGGGAAAGTTCTCTCCCTTTCCTAACTCCGGAGGCGACATCAGGAATGGTGCCCGATTCGAGAAGCAGGAAGACAGGAAAGAAGGTCTGGAAGCCGACCTTCTAGCTGGAATGCAAAGATAAGAGTATTAACCTTTCTTTAAAAAAAAAAAAAAAGAAAAGAAAAAGAAAATTCCCAGAGCCAGGCGGGGTTTTTGTTTATTTGTTTTATTTTTATTTTTTGACAAATGCGCTGGCGGCTCCCGCTAGATAAGGACTGATCCCAGAAAGAGTTCCTACGAAGAGGGCTTTGTCCCTTCCCCAGAGGCCAGGCAGCCGCCAGACTCCAGAGTACTTTGGTTCAGCAGGCATGGGAAAGTCCAAGCCAGGCAAGGCCATGCAAAAATGAGGCAGAGGGCATACAGCTGATGAGCTTTTCGATTAAAAAAATCCATTTTTGCTTAATTCTGAGATTTAAGGATGGGATTTGGCCGAACCAAATGACCCATTTGGCCATTATATCCGGATTAAAACAAATTACTGCCCTAATGAAAGCTGCTAACCACAGCAGAAGGGATAGGGAAACCGAAAAAGCAGACTAAATTGAGAAATCGTTGGTGCAAGACACACAGCGTGTAATATTACGTAAAAAATAAAAACGATGACAATGACAGCCCCTTCCCCCGCGCGCGGACACACACACACACACACACACACACACACACACTCAAGCAACTCTGAATTTAGTGAAAGTTGTCCGTGAATGGATTGGTGCACTGGCACAGATCTGTTAGACCAGTGCCTAATGCAAACGGAATTGTGTGCATTATTAGCCTGTTTGTGGAGTACCCGGAAGAACACTGGTAAATCAAGATGTTTTCAAGTGAGGACAACTTGATTCCGATGGTTTCAGTTTCATGAAAAGTTGAAGTTTATCACAAGAAAGCAGCCTAAAATGCTTCATTCCAGCATTCTTCACTTCCAGGGGAGGGGCAGAGTGGAGGTTCTCTCCTACTAGGCCACACCTCCTGGAGTTCTCAAAAAATGTGGTCTCCAGGTCTTCATTTTTACAGGGTTAGAATGGTTAACAGAGAAATAGAATTAACATTACTCAGAGGGATACTTTTTAAATGACTAATAAATTAACAGGTCTTTGCAGTATTTTACTAAGAAACATCTTATCCAAAGGAAACCATGAAGGTAGAAGAACTGTATTTAATGTTAAAAGAGTCTAAAAAGAATAAGTGACTTTAAAAAATGGAAACAGATGGCCGGGCGTGGTGGCACACACTTGTAATCCCAGTACTTGGGAGGCTGAGATAGGAGGATCACAAGCTTGAGGACAGCCTCAGCAGGTAGTTCTCTCATCAACCTAGCGAGACCCTGTTTCCAAATAAGAAATAAAATCAGTCTGAGGGTGTAGCTCGAAGGTAAAATGACTCTGAGTTAATCCCCGGTACCACACACACAAAAGGAAACAGAAAGTGATGTTATTATTGCTGCAGGTATATCATAGAAATATTATGAGTGATCATACAGCACAAATTAATTAAATTCACTTAAAATCCAGACAAGGCTATTTAACCATTGGAAGACCTGAGTGTTGGGTTCTACACATTGGTCAAGGGAAAGAGAGAGAGGAAAGAGGTGGGTTTACTAGTTTGGAGAAAAGAAAGCTGAATTGCCTTAATAATGGTATAAAGTGTGACCTTATTTTGCAAAGGATAACATTTTTTATGTATCTTTACTTTTCTTCTTCCTTCTCCTCCTTTTCCTCCTCCTTCTCCTCTTCTTCTTTTTCAACAGATCCTATCACTATAACAAAATACCTGAGACTTGGTACCTTATAAAAAGAGAGGTTTATTTAATTTTTTGAAGCTGAAAGTCCAAGTTCAGACAGCCCTATCTATTTGTCCTCTGGTAAGGGCCTCTTGGCTGTTCACAACATGGTAGAAGTCATCATGGCAGGAGAGAGAGAAAATTAATTACATGGACAGGAGGCCAGAGAGATTTAGGGGTCAGGCTTATTTTCTTTTAATAATGATAATTTGTTGCTCAAGGGAAAATTAACCAGAGTCTCTTGAGAACTGTATTAATCCCTTCCAAGGGCAATGCTCACACAACCCCCGGCCCCACCTTCTAAAGGTTCCCCACTTCTATCCTACCACATTGGCAACTGTGCTTCCAGCACATGAGTCTTGAACACACTCAAATCCTTCAAACCATAGGCGCTCTTCCCACCAGACAGTAAATTGCATGAAGGCAGCGGTTTTCTCTGTCTTGGTCACTGTTCTATTCTCAATTCCTAGAATCCTGCTTGACACTTGCTTGACATTCAATAAATTTTTGGTAAGTAAGCTTATTAATAGAGAACTTATTCCAGGATAATAAGGTTATATAGTTTGTCCCACCTGAGTCTGCTGTTTGTCGCCCTGATCTTTATACTTCATAAAGCTTATCTGAAAGACAGAGGGGAAAGGGGGGCGGAGGAACCTTATGAACATACTTGAATCCTGGATCCAGTGGTGCCTGAAAACCACTGTACACTTCTACTTCCTACTTAATTACATTCTCTACCTCCCCCTCTTCTTTTTGCTTAAATTATTCTGAGTTGTGCTTATGTCATTTGAGACTGACATAGTCCTATGAATATAATGATGGTAATAACATATATATGTGTGTATATATAGCTATTATTCTGTGCTATGCAGACACGGAGCTCTGCGTGTAATATGCATTTATTTCATTTTCATATTTACCTCAACCCTGCAATATTACATAATCCTATAACCCAGATGGTAAACAACTGTGTTCCAAATTATTAAAAAATAAAATGAGTTGAACCAGGCATGATGGCACACATCTGTAATCCCAGTACTTGGGAGGCTGAGATGGGAGGATTGCAGGTTTGAGGCCAGCCTCAGCAACTTAGCAAAATCCTGTTTCAAAATAAAAAACAAAAAATAATTATTTGAAAAAAAAAAAACTGGAGGTACAGCTCAGAGGTAGAATGCCTCTGAGTTCAACTCCCAGTACAATAAATGAATGAATGAATGAATGAATGAATGAATGAATTGAGTTGAAAAGATCTTGAGGTTCCATTGGAAGGATTTAGAATAAACAGAATAGAGAATTTTCTGCCAGGGCAATTCCAACCTGGAATGGGTACCAAAACAAATGGTTGAGTTGCCTCCTCAGGAGTTTAAAATAGAACAGATAGATGTTCCTCTGGCCTCTTTCTGAATGGTATAAGGTACTGGTATTTTTGGCCATTTGATAACGACTCTCATGGATAATAGAAAGTAGCTTAACACTAGACATGATTTTGTATCTATTGTGCTGGGCAGGTGTGGTCAGATGAATTGCCTGGAAACAGTGATTTGAGTAGACAAAATCTCAAGGCTCCTAGTCCTGTGATTTCTAGAATTTCTAAGTTGTATTCAGAGACTTGAGGAATTAGTGATATGAGACAAGAAATTGTTAGAGCACTAGTTTGATGATTCCCAGTAATTTTTACTAATAATGCCTTACTAGAACTTTATATCCTATGAAGGACTCTCACATTTTTAAATCATTTGATTCTAGCTCCTCTGTCATTTGGACACCAGCAGGTATCTATTGCTGCTTTTTTGTTGTATTTGTTGAAGGCCACATTTAGTGTCCTTTAGAGACAGTGCTCACTAGGGTCCCTAGCTCTGCACCCAGTGGCATCCTGTGTAGGCAGCGATGTGATTTAAGCACAATGTGACTTCAGCCTTGGCTTCTCAGGAAACACATAGCTTTGCCCACCAACTCTGGAACTGTCCCTGGCTCCTACAGCAGTCTGTCCTGCTCTTGGCCTGCTCCAACTGGTTTTTATAAATTGCCTAAGATTTATTGTGGAATGAGATCTCTCACACATCCTGTGTCTCACTATTTGGAGACCTATTTTCAGGTGAGACTCAGACTCCAGCCCCTGTGCTTTCTAAATTCCAGGATGCCTGTGACAATTCAAAGCTTGTTTCTCTGGAAACTCCCTTTGCTTGGCTAAAAATGGCTGGGCATGGTGCCCTCTCCCCAGGAAGAACTCGCAGGGAAGCCACTCTTCATGGTCTCCACTCCCCCATTCAATTGGTCTCTTATCTTCAGTACCACAGGATGGGTATGTTTGTTTGTTTTAATAGTTGAGATAAAATTCACATAACATAAAATATACTTTTTAACCATTTAAAAATGAACAATTTAGCCAGGTGTGGTGGCTTGGAATCCCATTACTTGGAATCTCAGTACTTGGGAGGCTGAGACTGGAGGATCCGGGTTCGCGGCCAGCCTCAGCTACCACTACCTAGTGAGGCACTCCGCAACTTAGTGGGACACTGTTTTAAAATAAAGAATAAAAAAAAACAGGGCTGGGGGTATAGCTCGGAGGTAGAATGCCCCTGAGTTCAATCCCCAGTTCTGCAATAAATAAATAAATAAATAAATAAATAAATAAATAAATAAAAATAAAAATGAGCAATTTAGAGATTTTTACTATACCCACAATGTTGTACAACCATAACCGCTATTAAATACCAAGTTATTTTCATCACCCCCCCAAAAAATAATCCCATCCATACACATTAAGTAGTCATATTCTCATTCTCCTTCCTCCCAGCTCCTGGCAAGCACTAATCTATTTTCTGTCTCTATGGACTTACCTGTTCTGGACATCTCATGAAATTATATTATGCAATAAATATGTGGTCTTTTGTGTCTGGCTTATGTCACTCAGCATAATGTGTTTAAGGTTTGGATGAGGCTTTCATCTAAGGCATGTGAAACCAAAAGGGGTGATCCTGGTGGAATCCCTGCAATAGGTAGTTTAGCTACACTTGGATTTAGAATGTGACTGAGGTGGCCCCAAACCACATTGCCCCAGAGTCTTAAATTATAAAAGTGTTAGACCACCATAGGATTAGAGAAACCTACCAGTATTGCAAGATGAGGAGAGAGATCTAAGATCTAGTCTTTAGCAAAGGTCCTGTAATCTCCCATCATACTAAATTAATTGAAGATGTGATAATTGATGATTTATAAAGTTCCTTTCAACTTCAAAATGCTAAGCTCATTTTCTTTTTCTTTTTCTTTCTTTCTTTCTTTTTTAATGACAATGTGTCTTCTGTTGGCCAAGCCCAGGAAGACAGATTCAGAGAGCAGGTACTAACTAATCAGAGCCAGTCTGGGTTTGGTTTCTTCCTCTGGGTCAATTGTCCATGCACTGGGCACACAGGCTCCTCCTCTTTCTGCAGTGAATGATGTCAGTCCCATTGCTTCTTCAGGAAAAACAACTTCAGGCAAGTTCTCCACAGTTGAGAGATTACTTTAATCTGTTAAGTATTCAATTACAATTTGGTACCACAAGTTTATTGCAGTATCATTTCTAGCATAAAAAAAGGGAGTATATTCTTAATATGCAACAGGGATGTAGGTAAGTAATCTAGAGTATATCCACCTAATTTAAAGTATATCCAACCACTAAATTGCTATTTAAAATGATGCAGAAGGGAAATATCTGGTGATGCAGCAAAAAAAAATCACAAAAAGTACAATTCCAATTTTTGTAAAAGAAGAGTATACCTATTTTCATATATGAATTATGTGATACACATAGATCATCTAAAAGAGCATATTCTTGTGTCATAACTTTAAAAAATATCTCCTGTTTCCTTATCTGTGAATTCTATTATTCCACAATACTTTGTTTCTGCTCAATTATTATTCCTCTTTGATAAACAAGTTTTGAAGAGCACAACCATCCTCTGACTTCTCAGGCAGGAAGTGAGATTGGCCCTATTTTGAAGATCAATAAATGCCATCCTGTCTTAGCACTATAGTTGTTTATTTGGCAAATACTTATTAAGCATCTCTCATGCACCAGGTGCTATTTTTTAGTCTAAAAGTTACAGTGATGTATAAACGCTATTAGAGCCGCTATGTGTGACGAGAATGAGGCATGTAATATGCACATACATTTCTCTTTTCTTTCACCTCCCAGTTTGGGACTCTACTCCAGTGGAGATTCACCCCAATAGCTCTGAGTCCTCTCCCTAGACACACCTGTAAGCCAGCCTTTGGAAGGTGGCATGCTCCCCTACGCCACACTGCCATTTGTTTTCTCATGACAACCCAAAATAAAAATAATAATTAAATACACTTCTTCCTAATTTCAAAAGTACTGTGTTCTTATTTGTAGAAAAATTGGAAGATATAGAAAGAATATAAGGAATCAGAGAATGCCATCATAATCTCACTGATAAATTACAGTTTGTGTCAAGGAATAAGTTCACTGAATTGAAGAACCTGAGAAGTTTGTAAAAGAGTATTTTTTTTTCTTTCTCATAATTGAATAATGAGAGAAACAAGCAGGCCCTTTTCTTTAATACTCCAAAGTTCTCAGCCTGAGAAACGCAGATGAGAATTTGGTTTTTAAAACTCAGGTGTGTTGAAACCACGCACCTAGCATTATAGTTATCTCTTAAGATTTTGGTCATAAATGGTAGCTACTTTAATTTTCATTTTGCTCATTATTAACCTGAAGAGATCATCTAATTGAATTTCTAAATGCTGTTATATCCCTCAAAACTGGGGCTAATTTTATCTCTTCGATGAATACAGATAATTCTTAACAGATTCCATTTAGAGAGCTATATGAAGCATTTGGACTCCTGAATGTTTTCCCTCTTTTAAAAAATTTGATTTTCTGGAACAGTAATTCATTTATCATAGCCTTATAAAGGTGAATCTAATTATTCAAAGTAATATCTAATTTGAAGCAACAGTTATTTGCCAATGAACATCAATACAAAAGAAAATAGAATTGAGAGAGAAAGGAATAAGCTCTCTCTACAATACAGCCCGTACTATCTTAAATACTTAATTATTTTCAGCAAATGCAAGGCCCTTTGTGATAGATGATTTCTGGGTAATTTGCTCTGGAACTCTGACCTTTCAGTTTGCAATAGTGAAGAGAAACATCACATTAATGTAGAAGAAGGCAGAAGGACTTTTGGAAAGATCACAAAAGTGGTCTTGTTAATTGCAAGGGGTCTCCATCATACTTACTGCATTCACACTGTGTACCCAGCTTCTCATTTAATTCTTACAAGGTCCTTAAGAGATGGCCACTAACATCTCCCCTTCCTAATGAGGGCCATGGAGCTTGGCTGGTGTTTGTAACTTGCCCAAGGTTAGCAGTAGAACCAGATCTCTCACCGAAGTCTTTGTTGCTCTAGTCTCATGCTTAACTATTAGTTCTAATGTTTCCCATTTAGGGAGTAACAGGGTCAGCCATAATTTAAATTCCAGTCAGCAAATATTGTTAGTCTTGGCCACACTCCCAGGACCATAATATGATTGGTCTCCTCTAGGAATTTGTAGTATTATTAGAAATAAATATATGGTATAAAACAATATAGAATTCAGTTACAAATTGGATGTAACCAAGAGCCAAAATACTTGCAGCAGAATGTATGTACTTTGGGCACTCAAAAATCCCCAATGACTGCAGAATTTTAGACCTTACTCATTTAGATGACCAAATATCTGATTCAATAAAGTGAATTATATACAAATAAAAGCATCACTTGGAAAATTATTAAATTATCAGAGATGAAAATTATCTCTTAGAATTAAACAATGATAACATGAACCCTGTGATTCATCTTCTCCATGGCATGAGCAATGAAGAATTATAAGCAAGGAAAATAGTATCTCTCTCCTGGCATATACTAACACTCTGAAACACCCTCTAATTAAATGCCAAATGGCAATGTGTTTAAAAAAAAAATGGTGATATGGCAAAATGAGGCATTGAATACAGAACTAAATCCCTGAAATTTGGACTCAGAGTTTCTGTTTATTAACTGTGTGATCTTAGGTCGGTGACTCGGCCTTTCAGATTCTCAGTTTGTAAAATGGAAGTGCAGTAGCAATCTTGCGCTGTTTGGTTCTGTAAAGTTGGCTGGGATGAGACGTGACAAGGGGTTCAAGAGCTATAAAGTTGTAAAAGAGTATTGCTGTATTGCCCTTGTGCCATGGACATGGCTTGAGAGGACACAGATGTTTAATAAATGTTTGTTGAGCTGACTGGCTAGGTTGATGTACAAAATAAATAGAGCTGGAGAGATGGCTCACCACAATATGTTTATACTAATTATGTGGCTCCCTAGAGCCCTGCTGTACCAGAGTACAGCAGGTTCTTGCTTGACTCAGCTCTGCCTTACTGCCTGTGGTCCTCTGTCTCTACTGCTGTCAGCTGGAATGAGTCCACTGGTCTGCATGCCTGGGCTTCTCCAAGTCCCTGGAGACTTGAAGGTGGCTTATTGCAAGGAACATCCTCATTGAAGAACTTTACTTAGGAGCAAAGATAGGCAATAGCAACACACAACTGCAAATCCCAATGAAGTTTTGAACCATGAGAAAAAGCAAAATGAAACAAATAATGCTAACAATTACTCTTTCCAGAAAGCGCTGTTGACATGTTGCTACTTGCTTCTTAGATCGTGATAAAAATACATGACAGGAAATCAGGGTAGGTTTCCTTGGCAGCTATTGTAAGAGGTCAGGTGCAAATCTGAACAAGTTGCTGGAGGGCGAGTCTGCTCACTAATGTTTTCTACTTTGTGGAAACAGCAGGATGATGGAAAACATGCATGCTGTGGCAGTCGTCTATGCTGATTTCTATTTACTCAATTATATTTATTAAAATGGTTGGGCATCGTTCTTCTTTTCTGAATTCCCATTGTTGGGGAGGCAAGGAGAATCTTGGCTCCTCAGCTCTATTTTTAGAAGCAAGATGGCCATTGACTTAATGAGAATTAAAATGTTTGCTTGTTAGTTGGTAGCAAGGCCTGGGGGAAAGCTGGGGGCAGGCTTTCTGGATAGGGACATCTCTTTAGCGTTAACATAGCTCCCACTGGCAGGTCCAGAAACTTGGTATCTTTGGTGTCTCAGCATTATTTTTATGCATGGAGAATGATTCAAAATATAAACCCAAAACAAAACATAAACTCTACCTATCAATTTATGGCAAGAGTCAAGTAGATCTGAACTTGATGTTGGCCTAATCATATTCTCTGCCTTGAAAGAAAGCTTTGAGAAGCTAAGTTATTAGACATGAATATATTTGGTGAGTGCAAAATAATAAAGAAGAACAGTTTGGTAAGTCTGATGTTTAATGATATCCAAGCTATTATAGCACAATGAATCTGTTGACACAGGAGAGATCTTGGTGCCAGTAGGACCACATAGTCAGATTGGCTGCATATGGCATTGTCATCCTGGGCACAAGGCACAAAACAGTCAGTGAAATCTTAATACGCAAGAAATCCAGTGACATTCTTATTCTGCCCCAGTGAGAAAATTTCTCTTTCTATTAAAAATAATCTCTCCCCTTTTCCTTTATTAGTATAGTAACAGAGTATGGAAAGGCAGAACAACACCATAAATAAGGTGATCCTGAAGACAAGAGGCAAATGAACAAAGAATATAGAACGTGTATCAGAAAGACACCAGAAAGCTTAGGAGCTACCAGGAGGGAAAAGCCAGCCCCCAGAAATAAGTCAGGAGAAGCAGGCATTTTGCATTTTGCAGAACCTCAACAAAATATAAATGTACGTATTGAAAGTAAACTGTACAATTATATGAGTGGACACTGAGTTCTGTCCAACTATTCTGATGGAAAAAAAAATTCCAGTGAAGAGAGTTATGAGCAAGTTACGTAGCATGCATAGGAGAGAATTAGCAGAGCACCAGCAACAAGTTCTGATAGCTGTCTGCCAAACCGAGACCTGGGACATTTACCAGCATTCCCTTCCAGTTGCTAACCTCCCGACTGGTAGCCACTCTCCCGACTTCCAACAACACATATTTGTTCTGCCTCCTTTGAAGAAATGGAGTAAATACTCTCTTGTATCTGGTTTCTGTTGCTCAACTGAGACAGGAGCCTAAGATGATGCCACCCTGCACGCACCATAGGAGCCTAAGTCACACACCTGCCATGTGGGAGCAGTTAGAGAAAATCAGGCTCAGGAAAAGAAACTGAAACCTAACCCAAGATTCTGCACTTGTCCAGCCAATCAAGACCTGCCCCATTGCCCTGGAGGCTATATAGTCTGTATGCCGAGGCCATTCAGAGCTCTGACTTTGGACTTTAGTCCTCTGGGCCCCACTGGAAGAAATAAAGGAATTCTCCTTCCCAACATGGTCTCTGGGTCATCATCTCTCCACACCTGTCTTCCTGCAGCAATTGGTGAGCCAGACAGGAGACCTGTGGTATGGGAGATCCTGGCCCAAGGCATTTTGCCTCTCCCTTGACTGGACCTGAGACCCAGCTTCCGAGGAGATGCCGGTCCACTGAGCACACCGGGGGCTCTTTTGCCTCTTTGTGGGAGGCATCAACATGGAAGCTGACATTCAACATGGCCATCCAAGGAGAAGCATAGACCGAGGACAGAAGGAGAGGCGCCAGATGTATGAATCATGGGAGGAAATCCCTGGGGTAACTAGGGACCTGTCTTACTGGACAGAGGGGGGTCTTCTCAACACTCACAGTCCTCTGAGTACTGGCACTAGGTGACTTGCGAAACCAGGAGCCAGGAGAAAAAGGAGCGAGTAATGATTGTGTGGTATGTGTCTCAGAAGGACAGGGACTGCAGATTTCAATCCTAGTCCATGGGCCGAAGCGCATGCAGAGTTCCTATTCACAGTTCCAGGGTAATCTCCTACGGCTCAGGGCAGCACTTACATGAGAGCCAGGATCCCTGGCCTGCCAAAGCTAAGAGGGGCCTGAAATATCCTCGTGAGAGCACTGGCCGGAGACAGAGCGAGTGCTGTTATCTGTGTCATGTCAAGTTGGAGGGATGCAAGCGAAGCAGACTCCTCTTGAAACAATGATCACACATTTCAAGAATGATACAATGCAGATGATGAGGAAAAATTAAGTCCTGGAAGCTGAAGACCCACCGTGAGGTAGAGTGGCCAGCTTTTGATATAGGGTGGCCTGCGGAAGTTCCATTCAATAGAGATTTAGTTCAAAAGGTACAGAGTATAAACACTGGAGACCTCAAGCACCCAGACCAGTTCCTCTATATAGATTCATGGCTCTAATTGGTCACCCCCCCCCCCTCCCTGGCTGTGGAGTCTGGTCTCCATAGTTTTAGTTGCCGGGGGCAGACAGGAAATGTTGACTTCCAAGAAACTGACAGAAAAGACACCAGTTTTAGTCAGAGACCTTGAAGAGCTAGAAATGCCACCACCCTACCACCCTGCTAATTGGACTGAGTGGCCCTGTCTGCACCTGCTACACCATCTTTGGGGGCCAATAATTTGGCTGTTGGCTTCCAAGCTCTGAAGGAAACCACAGGGCCACCAGTCCTGTCCCTATACACCCTAAACCTACTCCCCAAGCCAGGGGACTCCGGGCCAGCACAGCAATTTCCCTTTCAGGAAGCACTCAGCCTGGGAACAACTGATCTGGATGGACAGGTAGTCCCAGAGCAGCTGACTCTGGTATATCAGCCGTTCACCACCACAGACCTCCTTAACTGGAAGCATCACACTCCTTCCTATTCAGAAAAATCTCAGTGCCTTGTGGATTTGATCCAGTCCATCTGTCAGACTCACAACCCTACCTAGGCAGATTGCAGACAGCTGCTACTCACTCTCTTCAATGTGGAGAAACAGCAGTGAGTCTTCCAAGCAGCTACCCAGTGGGTTGAGGAAACTGCCCCTCAGGGACTGTGGACCCAGTGGCAAATAGTACTCTGTTTGCCCACAGAAAATCCTAACTGGGACCCCAATGACCCACAGGATATAGTGAGCCTCCAGGAATATTGGGAAGCATTGCTCCAGGGCATACGGAAAGAGGGTCAAGGGACCACTAACATAGCAGAAATCAGTGAAGTACCACAATGGCGCGATGAGAGTGCTAGCACCTTTTAAGCAGCTATGTGAAGCCTAATGCATCTTCACTCCCTTCAACCTGGAGGCACAAAAAAACAGCAAATGATAAATATGGCCTTCATTAGTCAGAGCTCAGGGGACATCTGCCCCAAGTTACAAAAGCTGGTAGGCTTTGCTGGAATGAATACCACTCAACTACTGGAGATCACCAACAAGGTAATCACAAACTGACATGTAGAAGAAAAGAGAAACAGAAGGAGGATGAAGGAAAAAGCTGGTCAAATCGTAGCCGTGCTGACATGTTCCTCAGCCACAGACCGAAGGCCCCCACCAGAAAAATCTTCAGGAAGATGGCCCCTACGCCAGGACCAGTGTGTCTGGCATAGAAAATTGAAAAAATGAGTGCCTTCAAAGGAAAAAACAAGGCCAACCACAACATGAACTGCAAGGAGGTCAACGCTTACAATTGCTCGATGTTGGAGGAGCCGACATGTTTGAAGATTGAAGGAGACTGGGCTGCATCCCTCCTGGGGAGCCCACGGTCCTGATGACAGTAGACCAGGACATTGACCTTCTGGTTGACATGGCAGCTGAGCATTCTGTCATGACCAGCCTCTTTGGTCCTCTCACTAGAGACCAAATAGAATGCCTGTGGATTCAATCCCCAGGACCAACAGGGGGGGAAAAAAAGCCTCAATTCAAACCCCCAGCTTGGTTGTACCCCTGCTCCCATGGATGCCAGAGGCCCAGCCCATTTACTCCCTTCAGCAAAAGGAACAGCTGGTGGCAGAAGAATCCCACAAGACTCCTGGTAGATCGGTTTGCCTAATGGATGGCTGGGTCACCATTCCTCACCTGCTAGGTGCCTCTCCCTAGTTAGAACAACTCACAAAACCACCCATCTAGAACAAGAAAATATGGAAAAAATCCTCAGAAGATAACTTCTACATTCAGCACTTGTCAGCTTTGGCCAAAAAGGCAAGTCAATGTTGCACTCTTTGCAGTTAGCACAATCCAAAGCAAGGACCAGGACTGCACCCTGTTGTCCAAACAGTTGGAGCCACCCCTTTGAAAGATATAAAAGTGGATTTTTTTCTGAACTGCCCTGATGTGGGTGCTACCGATATAGTATACAACCTTTCTGGGTGGGTAGAAGCTTTTCCATGCAGGACTGAAAAATCTTGAGAAGTGGTCTGCGTCTTACTTCAAGAAATCATTCTCCGGTTTGGTCTGCCTTTGCACAAAGGTTCAGATAATGGTCCTGCCTTCACTGTAGAAGTGGTTCAGGCTACGGCAATAGCTCTCAACATTGTGTGGAAGTTACATGTGGCCTATCACTAAAATACCTAAAATAACTCACATGTCTATAAAGACAAATGTGCCTAGAAGAAACACACCCTTCAAAATACATATCTTAATGATAACTTCATAAATGGTCACCCTCTTCCTTTTTCTTTACAGTTTCTTATCACTAGATTTCAAAGAATCAAAACACACGTAAACAGCTGCCTAGAGCAAGCCCAGTGAGCTTCCTGGAGCCTCACATTAAAGCCACACATCAGCAGGGAAGGGAAAGCCAGGCCGATAATATTATGTTTATTTTAGTCCTTCTGCTTAGTTCTTGTTTCCAGGCACTGGACTGAAAGTAGTTTCCAGAGCCAGAAATTATCATTGTTTATATTTCTAAATTTATTAATACTTGGCTGTTAGAAATTTTTAGGTACAATAGATTACAAGAGTATTTAGGAAACTTCTAAGTAGTAAAATTTAAATTGTGGTTCCATGGAAAGCCAACAAACACAACTGCCAAAGAGTGATTGGTAAAATAGACGTTTGGAAGATATAAGACTAAGCCAGGCACCACTGGACACAGTGGTACCCGCCTGAAATCACAGTAACTTGGGAGGCTGAGACAAGAGAATTGCAGGTTTGAAGCCAGCCACTTAATGAGGCCCAGTTTCAAAAAAAGAAAAGACTGGGGGTGTAGCTCAGAAGTAGTATGCCCCTGGATTCAATCCCCGATTAAAAAAAAAAATGTATAAGACTGTTCTGGCACATTGTAAATGTGCACATTGTAAATGCTTGCTAAAGTTAATGGAATGAATGAATGAAAAGTATCTCCCACTGTGTCTCCTCAGCGTACCCAAAGATTCTCTTAACCTCATTCACTGCAGTGGCTGTGCCAACTTTAGAGCAGCAATGTGTGTGTGTGTGTGTGTGTGTGTGTGTGTGTGTGTGTGTGTGTGTGTGTGTGTGTGTGTGTGTGTGTGTGTGTGTGTGTGTGTGGTTTGTAGTAGAAGGAGAAAGGGCGGAGAACCAGACACCAAATCTTTCCACATCCTCTGAACACTATTCTGCTTGGTTTTGTGCCATGGCAAACAGAGCCTTGCCCTTTCCTAGTAAGGCTTGCCCCATGCCACACTATGGGGATGGAGCCTTTTGTTTGGGGTTGCAGGTCACATACTTTTGGACATTTGTGCCATCCCACCAGCTTCCTAGTTCATAGTCTTTACTGGAAAGGACAGACCTAAATGGCCCTGACCCCACCCTGTGTCCCCTTCACCCCACTCTGATTAGACCAGGGGTGGACTCCAGGAAAGCAACCATTGGATCATCTCTCCGAATTTTAAGCCAAGTTACAGAAACTACAGTTAATGGGTGTGCACTGTAGCGGGGAGCCCAGGGTCAGTGAGGGCCAAGGTTGGGTTAGTGCAAGCCAAAGACATGTACAATCAAACCTACTGGAGAGCAAAATTATAATCAGAGGGAGCCAGAGTTTTTGAAGAGAAGGAATTCGACATGGAATTTTTCTTTTTAAACAGAAAGCTGCGTGCTGTGGTGCACACCTGTAACCCCAGTACTTGGGATACCAAGACAGGAGGATTGTGAGTTGGAGACCAGCCTTAGAAACTTAGCGAGGCTCTCAGCAACCTAGCGAGACCCTGTCTCAAAACAAAAAAATAAAATAGGGCTTAAAGTGTAGCTTGGAGGTAGAACACTCCTGGATTTAATCCCTAGTAATGCACACACACACACACACACACACACACACACACAGCAAAGAGACCATGGGTAATAAGTATACCCAGGATTTGGCCCCCAGAATATATATATCAAAGTGAAAGAGTCAAAACAAACAAAAATTTAAAAAATAAAAAGTAAAAAAATAATGAAATGGTCAGGGAACAGAGACTGACTGACCTCGGTATCCAACTTTTTGTTTCTCAGTCTTGGTCCCCATGAGCCCAGCTGGACTTTGTTTCCTGCTTTGCATGTTGGTAAAATTGCTGGATTTATCTTTACAGTGAACTCTTCTTTTAATTTCATCTAATTGGAATGAGATTTGATTCCTAGCAACCAACAATCCCTGACGAAGGAACTTCCCCTTCTCCCCGGCACCCAGAGCTTTGGTTCAGCCCTTCTCTCTCTTGTCAGGGAAAAAAAAGATCAGAAAAACACTCATACTACCAAGTCTTTGGTTTTCTGGCTCTTCCAAGGAGAAAGCCACAGTAAGGAATAACAACAATTCAGATAACATTGTTTGGCATTGGCTAGGGTGTGTTTTACAAGGAAAGTCTTCTATTTTCTTGGTAGCTGACCACAAACTACTAAAAAAGGATACTGCAGCCTTTTCTTGTTTCCCCATTTTACATCTATCTATCTATCATTTATCAACCTATTGATCTATCATCTTTTTTGGGATGATTGAAACCAGGGGCATTCTATATTCGAGCTACAACCCCAGCCCTTTTTAAAAATTAATCTATTTATTTATTTATTTTTACTGTAGTACTGGAATTGAACCCAGGGGCACTCTACCTCTGAGCTATACCCAGAGGTCTCACAAAGTTGCCAAGGCTGGCCTTGAACCTGTAATCCTCCTGACTCAGCCTCCCAGGTACTGGGATTATAGGCGTGCACCACCACATCCAGCTGTCATTATATATTTAGCATCTTCATTCAGTGTCCAAGGGTTATAGCATTCTTTAGAATGGATACATATCATACATATAATCTGATTTGAATATTTTGAAGACTTCTGGGCCTAATGTTCAGAAACGCTACTTTTCCCTTTTGCCACACCTTCTGGACTTCTGTCCATCCTTGAACTTCTGTGAGCTCTTCTAGAATTGTCTGAAGCATATGAGGACAGGACATTATTAGCTTTTACTTAGCCCAGAAAAAAGAATTAGAGTTGGCCTACTCATATTCATAAAGTGGTAATTAAAGGAACCACTATCAGCAATTGAAAAGAGATTTCTGAGCCTACACTCTCCCATCTCCCATTGCCTCTGGGTACTCCCAGCCTGGGCCTCAACCCCTTAGGCCCGGATTCATCCACTGCCAGTCAGAAAGCTGCCTTTCCAACGAGGCGGAGGTGCTGCAGGCACACAGCCCAGGTGCCTCAGTGCAGGTTGGGTGTGTGAGCCTAGTCTGCCAAAGGCCCACACGGTGCTGTGTCCATCTATTTATTGGGAAAAGAGGCCATTCTCACAGATTCAATCTAAAACCAATGAGTCTGATAAGGGAAGAGTGATAGAAACCTAAGACTATCCATAAATACTGTTTTAGAAAAATTATTTTCATTCAAAAACATTGGTTTTTCTGACAGACTATCAATAACATTTTGTTTTCTTCTTCTATATCATTAAAGGCAAGAATAATACTCAGAACATTGAAAAGTCATATACAGAAATAAAAGAAAATGACGTTTTGGATATGCTTGGTTCTCTGCCCTATTATGTTCTTGTCTTTTCTGGTACAATAGTAGGATTTATTTTCTAAACATTCCAATTTTGCAGAATGAGTCACTGTGAAGGTAGAAACCAGCTGAATCATTCACCTATCAATCAATAGTCTTGTTTTCCTTTTTCTTTTATACACTTATTGTTATACTAAAAAGGATATTAAGAAATCTTCTATTTAAAGCACTTCTTCCCTTCAATTCTTTTGTTTGGTTCACAAGTAATATAGTAAAGCTATCATTAACTTTGTGTTGGTTCAGATTCTTATTAAAAGTATTGGTTTGGAAACTTGAGTCATGTAGACTTCTAGTATATCAAATCTGGTACCTGCCAAATGGAAGACAAGTGTAGTCTGGAAAGAAAGGATAGAAAGGAAATCTTTCCTGGCCTGGAGAAAGACTAGTCATACTGTGGATTCTGGTCAACATTTGGTCTGTCTTCTTCACTTAGTCTTTAAGTAAGCATTGTATTGTTTCAAACATAAAGAACCTAGCTAGCCCATCCTACATATAGTATCTAAGATACTGGGTTCATTATGATATACTAATTCGTTGGGCACATCTTTTATTATTTGTACAAATATTTTCAATGGAAAGAAATGTAGACAGTAAGGAACAAAATATTACTTGGAACCAAACAATGATTTGGGGTGGGGGTAGAGGCAGTCAAGGGAGCTGAATGCTGGTCATTGTGGTAGCACCGTAACACAAATGGTTGTCACATATTAGGTTTTCTTGGTGCTTCAAAATGTGATTCCTCCAGTGCTGATACCTCATTCTAAAGTCTCATTGTTTGACCTTTTTCCTGTTATTATTATCATTTGACCCAAACCTTGTAATACAAAATCTTCCCAATTATTATTCATTGAACAATACACTGTTCAGTAACCATTATATCTTCAATTCAATAATCATCCCTAGGCCCCTTAATCTTTCCCATTCTAACTATATCAATGGAGAAAACTGTGAATTCAAAGGGACATTGATTATGCGTTCTTTCTAATAAAAGAACTTGGAGAAATAATTTGACATAGGTGTGTAAAGCACAATGATATTGACTCCCAGGAAGTTCTCAAGAAACTTAATTTATATTACCAAGTATTCTCTAAATATAGCCTTGTTATAGATGCATAAGGTACCTGCTCCTGAAAATGCATGATCTGCCAAGATAATATCTAGCATCATTAGCTTTTCAATTTTCAAAATCACTTCAATGCTTGGAAAAGTCAGGTGACCGTAATTACACGTGGGCATTTTCAGATAGAGTATATAAAAATGTAAGTATATTAAAGACGTTTTGACAAGCGGTGCCTTTTTTTTTTTTTTTTTTTTTTTTTTTTTGCGGTACTGGCGATGGAACCCAGGGGCATTCTACCTCTGAGCTACAGCCCTAGCCCTATTTTTTATTCTTTATTTTGAAACAGGGTCTCACTAAGTTGTGGAGGGCCTCACTAAGCAGCTGAGGCTGGCCGCAAACCCGTATGCTCCAGTCTCAGCCTCCCAAATGCTGGGATTACAAGCATGCGCCACCACGCCCACTCCTTGCCATTTTTTGATGCAGTCTCACATTGCATCTTTATTTGTAATAATAAAAATAATTGATGCAAAGATAATAGATTGCATTACCGTTCATTCCCTCATCCCCACCCCCAGTCCTGTACTTATAGTCTTCTAGTGGACATGCTGTCAGTCTTCAAGGGGCTTGGTGACCTCAGGAATACAGTCACATTTCCTTTCAGTGTCAATGCTTTACAGTATTGGGCTGAAGCATAAAGTTGACATTTTTGGTCAGAAATGAGTGACTACAGGTGGTTTCATATGGCTCAAGCTAAAGAGTGTTGGGTTTGAATCTCAGCCCTAAAAGTCACCTGTACATCAGCTCAAGCCAGTTACTTTACTGCTGAGCCCTGAGATTTAGCAAGAATGCATAGAAGTATTCTGTCTGGAAGTAGCCAATGTTGAAGAAATAGTTAATGATACAATATAATCGTCAATATAAATAACTTAGAGTTTCCTCACTTTTCCTCTAACAATTTCTGCATATATGGCAAGGATGCCGGTTGCTATGGTAGAGAGAAATGGAAAATGTTCGTTAGGCAAGCATGAATTTTAAAACCCCAATAGCTTTAAAGGCCTTCCATTCCTGTATGCTCTGGTATGTCCTAGTAAGGTCACAGATAAAGTTTGACATACTTGGTGGAGTATCTAAATAGGAAATGTACTGAAGCAAACCAAGAACAGAGTTTAAAAAAAAAAAAATCAAAGCACTAAGCAAACATTCTGAACTTTTGGCAGAGGAACTGGACTGCCGGAATCCCATGGCTCTTTGGGTTATTAATAGTGACTCATTTTGCCATATTTTGAGCAGATAGATATTTATATGACATGAGGTATCTGTGCGTGGAGACTTCCAAGGCTTGATGGGCTTTTGAGAAACGCGTGATCCTGGGAGAGGACGGAGGAGCAAGGAGGGTGCCCTTTTCTCAGCTGTGTAGCACCTGGCAGCCTGTGCTCACTAAACACTATGGAAGAGACGGGCACTGCAGCAAAGCTTGGAACGTGGCTCCCATTGGCCCGGCCAGAACCCACAGTAAAGTCACAAGTTTCCTGACAGTAGCAATCGCAGCTATTTATGACCATTTTAATAGTGACGGTCTTGATTAGCAGGCTGTGTTTACATGCCGTGCAGCATGATGGATCCATGAATCATTCCCACAGTAACTTCCGGCCACACCAATCAACTGAGTAATGAAAAACCAACCAGTCGGCCTCAAAGCTGTGATGAATAGATTTCCAAGTTAGCCTCTCCCTTCCAGATGCCCTTCTGCATATGAGGTCGAGTGCACCCCCTTGGGCCCTCACCTCTGCAAACCACAGCCCTGTACCCTTTCCTACCCCTGCTCACAACCCTCAGATGGCAGGTGAGTTGAAGGAGTTCTGAAAACTCCCAAAGAGCACCTGTACACATAATTAAGAAAAGATATTTTTAGCCCATGTTTATTTTCTCATTGTCCCTGCTCCATTATGTGACTTCAATTAGTGACCCTGATGACTCATTTGCATCAAGATCAATGAAACCCTTTCATTTGTCCATTTAACCTGACTTGAGGTTTTGGTTAATTATCACTTCCTGACAGCCTGAAGGTCAGACTATTTCCTTTTGTTTCACTCACAGTTAATCCCCTCATTAAGGGCCATGGGAACTGATTAATTAAACATGTGCCATTTTCATATTTCAGGTAATGAGAGGCCCTCAGATCCCAGAGGATGCTGTGAGAGGAGAAGTCAGAAAAGTGCTGAAGACTACCTCCCGCAAGCATGTGAGTGTCGGCCTGCCTCGGGGTGGAAAAGCTTCTGCTGTCTCTTCCTCTAAAGTGAAACTAAATAGAATGAAAATACTAGTCATGGGGCTGGCCTCTGACTTTCACTAGCTGTGAGACTTGAGGTAAAGAAGGTAACCTTTGACACTATGGGTTTCCTCTCATAAAATGGGGGTGTTACAGGCAAGCGCCTTACACAAGTGTTGTGAGCATATGTAAGAATTAAAGGAGTGCCTGGTGTGGTGTCTCACACCTGTAATCCCAGTACTTGGGAGGCTAAGACAGGATGATGACAGGTTCAAGACTAGCCTCAGCAACCTAGTGAGGGCCTCCATAACTTAGTAAGACTCTGTTTCAAAATAAAAAAAAATAAAATAGGGCTGGCATGTAGCTTAAGGTAGAATGCCCCTGGGTTCAGTCCCCAGTACCAAAAAAAAAAAAAAAAAAAAAAAAATTGCAAAAAAAAAGAATGAACAAATATGCCTATCTCATAGTAAGAGTTCAGTGATTATTAGCTCACTCTAGTATGATTCCCATTATCACAGGGGTAGGTCAGCAAAGTGCCTACTTGCAAAGCATTCAGAAGTCTGGCCCACTGGGACAAGCATTAAGGGAAAACTGCTTAGCCCTGGAGAAAAAAAACCTAGGCAGCCATATCTCTAGGGCCTTAGGAGATTCAGCATCTACCAAATCTCTTCTAGTTGCTCTACTAGGACTTTCTGGAAAATGGGGCTGTAGGAGGAAGGGAGACAATAGATGGGACCCAGCTGGTCAGGGAAGTTGAAATGACCAAAGCCAGCACCATAGCCCAAGCCCTCCTCTGGTTCTCCATTGCACAGGAAGCCAGCTCACCTGGGCCTCCCCAGTTCTGTGCTGGGAAGACTAGTCAGAGACCCACCTTGTGCTTTGATTCCTGCCTCATCTAGCCATGCTTTAAGGGGTGTTTAAGTTCGTGCTGACTAAAAGTGGACTCAGCCCTGCTCAGGAAATCCTGGTCTCATTAGGAAACACCATTGATTCCCATTCAGTCATTTCTTTTGCTGCGTCAGGCAGGGGACTGTGCAAAGCAAGGGCAGCTCCCTTCAAGATGCAGAGTTAAAGGAAATTTCTACAGAGGAAGCAGGGGGTCTCAACTGTGTTTGGAAGGATTATTCGGATTTGTCTAGCAGAGAGAAGGAGAAAGATGTTTCAAGTAAAGGAGGAACATGAACAGAAAGAGAAGGGTCTGGGATATACTTAGACCAGGAAGACCATGAGGCAAAAATAGCCTGTGTAGGGTAGTGACAGTAGTGTAGCTAGGGCTACACAAAACCACAGGCACCAGTGGGGAAAGGTCTGAGGGTCAGATCAAGGTCTTGGACTTTCTCCTGCTCTCAGTACAGGTGAGGGAGGGTAGAAGCAATATTCCAAAGGAAAAAGTATATAGCTTTGTGCATGCAAAATTGGTAGGGAGAAGAATTAGTGAACCTGATGGGGTTAGAGGACTAGGATCCATGGTAACAGGGACCTGGGGATGAAAAGGAAAATAAGACGCATTAGAGGAGCTCTGGTTATATGCAAAAGGAATGAAAACCATGTTCAGAACAGAATCTTAACATTTGTTCTGTCCCTCCTTTGCCCAAAATAGTCAATCCCAGTAAGATTTTTGTGGGGAAAATATTTTGCTCTTTTAAAAAGGTTCTAGTAAGAAGCAACTTTCAAACTGTTCATGGAAGAATAAAAGTCACAGGGGACGAGTGAACAGAGTGTGAAAGATTGAAGAGTGACTGAGAGCGCTGATGTCTTTCAAAAGAGCCCACACATGACAAGCACCGTGTCAGAGATACTTCATTCTCTATCCACATGGGTAAATGCTTTCTAGATCTTCCCTTGAAGAGTAGAAAAATATTCCAATGATGCAGTTAGTTACAAAGTTGTATGATGTTCAGTTGAAAAATATATATATCACTGTTAGAAAATTAAATTTGGAGAAGAGCTTGAATATCCTTTTATTATTTTACAGAAGAATGAACAAGAAAAGAGAATAAAGAACCCACATAGACTCTGACAGCTGATGTGTGTTGGATCTATGAGAAGGTAAGTGCTTGGACTCCCAGTCCAGTGCTCTCTCTGCTTGGTCACAAGAGTCCAGAAAGATTTTTTCATGGCTGAAATAGACTTGGTGCTTTGCATTTTCGCCTTCTAAAGTCAAGAACTGTTTTATTGGATAAATTCATCGCATTTCTCCATACTGAATTATCTTTTTTAATTGTTGGCACAATTAAATAATTGGATCCAAAGTGATCCTTGTGTTGGAGATAATTTCACTCAGGAAGTGCTTGGTATAGTGAGAAGGAAGGCAGCCCTGGTGCTCCCACTAGCCCCTCCTCCTAACTGGTATTCTTGGGAAGGTGAAGTTATGGAGAAGCATCAGCAAACTTTGCCTCTGGTCCTCATGTGGAGACATAGAGCTTCCTGCCAGGGAGTCCACAGGTCCCCATCTCCAGGAGGCCCCTCACCACAGGCACCCATCAGCCTCAAGTCCCTGTTTTCCCTCCTCCACAGTCCCCTAGCTGTGCTAGAAAATACTTTAAAGGAAAGGCATATTCCAGCAGGGTTGGGAGGCTGAGACAGGAGGAACATGAATTTGAGATCAGCCTCAGCAAGTTAGTAAGACCTTGTCTCAAAATTAAAAAGGGCTTGCGGTATAGCTCAGAGGTAGAATGCACCTTGGTTCCATCCCAGTATCCCCCCCCCACACACACACACACATTCAAGAAGAAGAAAAGGTAAAGAAAAAAAAAAGGAAAATTCCTTCCCCCCCAACTTTTTTTTTCCCTCTTTCTCAGCCACTTCTTTTCACTCAAGGAAATTGCTTTTCTCTACCCCAGGCAAACACCAAACACACCTTGGATCCCTGTTTCCTCTGCCTCCAGGCCACAGTCTTCTCTCTGTGGCATCTTCTCCCCAGATCTGTTTCTGACTCATACTGGAGAGGAGACACCCCAATACCCACGCAAGGTCACTGCAGCTTCTTCCCTCGTCGTCTTGGTGGCCTTCCCAGGCTCTGGCCCCAGAAGTCCTTGTGGGTAGACACTGCAGGGCTCAGTAAACAGAGGCTTGAACAGATGTACTGTGAAGTTTTCCTCAAGCAAGACCATGTGCAACTTGAGAGTGTCCGAGAGGCTGTACTTTTTAACACAACCCAATAAAGTGCTCAAGCAATGGGATTTTCACTAGGATGTTGTGCCATTCAACACAGGACATTTCAGAGTTCTCTCTGGATGTCTGACTTGGTGACATTTCCATTTTAAAATTGGGTCAAATAGAAATACAGTGGTAGGTGGTAACTGTCTCGGGCTCCATCCTGTCTTTCACGTCATAGCAACCCTTTCTACAGACCTTTAAGTTTTCAGAATTAGCTAAAAGGTTGAGCCTTTTTCTTTTGTCACCATCTTGAGTTTCTCATGTTTAGCTCAGCAGTCACTTATTCTTTGAAATTACTATGTCTCTGCTCTGCGTGTTTCCTGGAAGACCAGAAGTGATGAAGCAGGTTGGATCTTCTAATTCTAGGCATTCATCTCCTTTCCTTTCTCTTTATTACAGTGTTTCTTCTTAGTGATTCTCATTGAGTTCACCAACAAGGTTAAGTTCATTTTTTATTCAGTCATTCGCAGGATGTGTTAGATGCCAACTCTATGGTAGAGTGTTCTACATGCTAAGCATATCATGGTAAATAAAAGTGCTGTGGTCCCTGCCCTGGAGGAATTTACATTCCACCCAGGCACACAAGCAACAACCAAGGAAACATATCATTAAAATTATGATAAGAAAGCCGGGCGTGGTGGCGCACGCTTGTAATCCCAGCATTCGGGAGGCTGAGACCAGAGGATCCAGGTTCTCGGCCAGCCTCAGCTACCTAGTGAGGCACTCCGCAACTTAGTGAGACTCGGTTTCAAAATAAAGACTAAAAACTAGGGCTGGGGGTATAGCTCAGAGGTAGAATGCCCCTGAGTTCAATCCCCAGTACTGAAAAAAAAAAAATTATGATAAGAGAAGCCAGGTGTGATGGCACATACTTGTAATCCCAGTACTTGGGAGGCTGAGATGGGAGGATTCCGGTTCATGGTCAGTCTCAGCTACTTAGTGAGGCCCTTTACAACTTAGTGAGACTCTGTTTCAAATTAAAGAATAAAAAATGGGGCTGGGGGTGTAGCTCAGAGATAGAATATCCCTGGGTTCAATCCCTAGTACCACACACACAAAAAAAATTGTCATAAGAGAGATAATGGAAAAGATATGGTTAATAGGTTAAAACCCTACTTCCAATGGTCACAATTTTATTAATTGGAATTCTATTCATGGGAACCCATTTCATACTATAAAAAAAAACCTCCCCAGCCGGGTGTGGTGACGCATGCTCGTAATCCCAGTACTTGGGAGGCTGAGACCGGAGGATCTGGGTTCTCAGCTAGCCTCAGCTATTTAATGAGGCCCTCTGCAACTTAGTGAGACCCTGTTTCAAAATAAAGAATAAAAAATAGGGCTGGGGGGGGGTAGCTTGGAGGTAGAATGCCCCTGGGTTCCATTCCCAATACCGCAAAAAAAAAAAAACTCCCCAAGCCGATTATGTAAATTAAAGAAATGAATGTTTTACAAATACTTATTAATTATGTAGAACTGTAATGTCTGTTTTTCATTTTCTGTTGCACACTGCTTTCTGAGGGTATCCAAGCCCATTTCAGTTATTAGAGCTGGTCTCATGCTCCAGTAGAAGCCACCTTGAATCCTCCAGGATTTTTCTAGTGAGGCCACTGAGAAGTTTTGCCCTGTTGGTGGTGGAATGGAGGGTCTATGAGTCTGATCATTGACAACTGCTGCTGTCAATGAACATGCTTCCTTCCCCCCAATTTCCCACTGGTATCTCTGTATCCAGATGAACAGAATCAGCACACAGACCGAGGTAGAGATGAAAGACCAATAGAGAGAATCGTGAAGGGAATGTTCTAGCTCTAAATAATCCCCCAAATCAGTCCTCGGTGGCTTTCTCCCTGGTTGGGGCATAGGAGACTTTAAACTATACCAGTTTAAGTGAGTTTGAGTCAATTTCTGCCACTCTTTAATGATGAGTCCCCAGGAATACAGATAGCAAGCATTTAATGTTGTAAATATTTCTTAGGGGTGGGTTATAACATAGGGTTGGGCTGCCTGGGCATATCTTAAAGTGAACCCACTGAGGTTCTGATTTTCTTAGTTGATTTCCTTGAAGCAATTCTCATTATACCATCTACCCTGACTCTTGGTTCAAAGTTCATATTACCAAATTTGCGGGTCCTTTTAATACTCAATACCATTCACAAATTATTAAACAGTGTTAAGTCAAGCGGGAAATTTTTATTCAATGGCCAAGAGAAGGGGTGCTCATGCTCTAAGAGTTCCTTCTCCTGAGCAGGTCTGGGATTTGGAGTTTTATTAGAACTGAGTTACAAGGGGGAGGGGGTGGAGTGTGCAAGCTGTGTTCTCTAGGGGGCTGGCCATTAGCATCCAGCCTTGGTTCCCATGAGAAAGCAGCAGCACTTGCAGATAAGCAGAGCCAACAGAACACCAGGTTACTGATAGATTCAGGGTTGGGGCTGTGCTCCTGGTGACAGGAGTGTCAGCCTTGATATCCTTCAATGTGGTTCATGTTCATGAAAGATTTCTTAAAGCTCTGGCCGTAAATGCTTGGGCCAAGTGCTGTTAGTTGAGATGCACCTGCTGGGCTTGTATCAAGGGGCTGGGGATCATGGTGAGTCAGAGTCTCATCCATCTTCCTGGTCAGGTCTATGGGACAAGGGCAGCACATTCTCTGCCATGGGAGAAAGGATGCTCTTCTGTCCCTTTCTCCCTGCAGCAGAGAGAAAACTGATAAGGGTCCAAACTGAAGAGGGTAAATGGTGGTAAACTTGTTCATGTTTTGCCCACTTTCCCAGAAGAAGCAAAAGGTACCATGAATCCAGGTTACAGCAGTAGTAAGGGCCACAGCAGGGCCCTGACACCAGCCTGGGCAGAGAGGCCAGATCACAGCAGGGTAGTGCTGGCCACAGAGGCCCCTTCCACCACTGGATGTGCAGCTGAGGGGGCACAGGGACCAGTGTGCAGACTGCTGGAAATGACCCTGGCACGGAAGCTTGTGGTGCCTTAGAGACCAAGGGAGCAGGACCTCGGGAGTCCTAACAGGGACCTGTTAAGATCCAAAATCCCCTGGAAGAGGACACTATTAAGAAAGTACGTTTTTCACTTCCTTTCTCTATGCAGATGAGACTGAAACCAGAAAACTCAAGCCCATTGCTGCCGATTCAAACTAAGTGTCCTCACGAAAGCCATTTAAACTTTCCTCATCTTAATTTTCTCACATGTAAAATTGGGATAGAAATAATAATTACTTCATTGGGTGTATTGAGAACAAAATGACAATATGATTCCAGCCAGCACTCAGTAAAGGATAGGTGGTGAGATCCAGAGCTGGTGGGAGGCTCCCATCCAGGAGTGAGCAACTTGTGAGGCGGAGTTTGAGAAGGAGCAGGTGGGTGAGCACTGCTTCCTCCAGTTTGAGAACCCTGAGATCTGCTGCTGGAGTGGACTCTGGATAGGGGCAAGAGGCCAAGGGCAGGGATGGAGGCCCCAATGCCACTGAGCTTCTCCAAACAAGGACCAAAATAAACACGCCAGCTCAACAGTGTCAGAGGAAGGTGAAGTCATGGCATGAGGAAGGGTAGCAGGTCTTTCCCAACCACTTCCTCTCCCAGGAGCCTGTGTACCCTACACATTCCTGATGTTCAGAGCCTGTTGGGAAACAGACACAGTTCCCAAGTGTGCATGAGGTCACCCTCTTCCTCACGTCTTTGCCTAGGCTGGATGATCAATGTTTTACCTGTTGCTAACCCAATAAATCAAATTGTGGTTTAATTCCCATTCTCCCAGCCACTGGTGAGAGTGTCTTCTCACATATTATTGGTCATTTGCTTTTTCTCTTAGGTTTCTATGACTTGACTTTTACAACAGAACGGAATCATCTTTAGGATCAGTCTGAGATGGGCATTCATTATAGCCACGCTTGTTGTTTCATTTTGTTTCCTTTTCTTCTTTAAACTCTATGGCTCTGATCAGTCTATTTAACTTTAGACGTATATAATATGTCAGGGTGCTTGTGGATTCTGTTTGTCTTCCGTTGGCAGATTCCTGACAATAGGTAGAATTCTTTTATCTTGTAGATTCATCATGTTCAGATCTAGAAAGGAAAATTAAGTCATCCCGGTGTGCCTTCTGTCTCCACCTGAAATCATTCTAGGTTGAAAGAAAATCACTCTTTTAATAGTACTTTACTTATGTTTTTGCACCATTTAAAAAAACATATTGCAGCCAGGTGTGGTGGCGTGCGCCTGTAATCTCAGTACTTGGAAGGCTGAGACAGGAAGATTGCAGGTTCCAGGCCAGCCTCAGCAATTTATGAGACCCTCAGCAACTTAGTGAGACCTTGGTACAAAACAAAAAGGGCTGGGGGTGTAGCTCAGAGGTAAAATGTCCCTGGGTTCAACTTCCAGTATCAAAAAACAAAAAAATTTATTGGAGGCAAAGTACTGAAGAAGGGAGTTTCAGGAAATTTAGCAAATAGGACTTAGGATTTAAAAATCCTTGCTTGCATCCTTCTATCAACCTTCATGCCACCTTCAGCAGATACTTTATCTTTTTTCTTCTGTAAATGCGGGAAGGTAAGGGAATTGAACCATTTCAGTCATTCTCAACCCTGGCTACACATTATAATTATTTTAAAAATACTACTTTAAATTTTTAGAAGTACTTTTGTAAATACTATTTTAGTTTTTTCTTTAAAAAAAATAAAAATACGCCCTGGACCAGTTAAATCAGAATCTTGGGGGTGGGGAGGTATGCATTAATAACGTTTTTAAAGTGCCTCAGGTGGTTTTGACTGCAGCTAAGAGTGGGACGCACTAAGCATGGTGATTTTGTCTCTTCTAACATCTCTAAGATCCTAAAATATGTTAAAATTTGGCATTATATCAGATTCCTTAGTAATTTTTAACCTATTAAAATGAATATCCTATTTTCCCACATAATGCAATGGAGCTTAAAACTGGTCTCAATGGTTGGTCTGAGGAATGCTTGTGGGTGGCCAAAATCATTCATAAATATTTCTGCTATTCCCTCTCCTCTCTGTTCAGGTCTCTAGTTGAAACATTACCATGGGCTCTTGTTGAGCTAGAAAATAGGTAAACAGAGAGGGGTAAATGAATGGACAGTTAGTCATGAAAACACTAATCCAGAGGACCATTAGCAACCACTCCTATCTTTACTTTGTGGTTAAAAATAGAAATACTGTATTTAGAGGATATAAAGCGAGTTTTGCAGAAATTGTCAATGAAGAGGAAAGAATGATGTGGTCTCAGTCAGACCCACTTCAATGGACAACTTTAAACTCAGTAGCCATTCAATTCGTTGATGAATTATAAACGTATTTTCACCTAAGAAGTGTTTCATGAGTTTGTGATTGACAAGGACAGTAGATCCAGCATGGGACCTGGCTCAAGTTTACTAATGGAATATGATATTTCTGCTGCAGAAGGGACTTAGAATATTATTGGGAATACAAAACCCCTAACAAGTTGGGTGTGGTGGCACACACTTGTAATCCCAGCATTTGGGAGGCTGAGACTGGAGGATCCAGATTCGAGGCCAGCCTCAGCTACTTAGTGAGGCACTCCGCAACTTAGTGAGATCCTGTTTCAAAATAAAGAATAAAAAATAGGGCTGGGGGTGTAGCTTGGAGGTAGAATGCCCCTGAGTTCAATCCCCAGTACTGAAAACACACACACACACACACACACACACACACACACACACACACACACACACACACCCCTGACACAAAAAGATACTCCATACTATCCTTCTTAAAAACAGATAAGGGCCTGAGGTGCCAGAGGAGCTGCTTCACCTTGAATCGAAGTGAGAAATGTTTGTCATCTTTCAGAAACACCATCATGAGAGGGTACAAGGCTCCCCAAGAAGCTGCATTGGTCATGAAAACATGAGCTTCATTTTTAGATCAAACTAGCATTTTTCTTTGTGTGGTTATTGATCAGGTCTTTCTGTTGAGTCAATAGCAGACACATACAGAGATTGGTGCAACATGAAGTTTGACTTCTCAGGCCCCAGATGCCGAGAAACCATGAGATCACATCACCAAAGGTTTGAATTCTTCAGTTCAAAAACCATAGAGAGCATGAAAGAATGAGCTGGTGTTCTTTGAAGTTTGATTTATATAACTGCAAATTTCAAAGTGAAATACATTTCTCCTCCCACTGAATTCAGTTGCTTTAGAAGTCTGATTTTTAAGCTCTGGTCTAATTTTTTTTTAAGTGTTATTTGGTAGAACTGAAAAGTCCATTTAACATTCGAGTTGTGTTAATAATAGAAGCCCAGAGATGCTCACTTTCTAGGGGAACAACACCTCCATGAAAGAGTGCTGTGGAAGAGAGCTTCAAAATGCTGTGGTTTCATGACAGAAGGAACGTTTCCATGGTGTTCACTGACCCTAGGAAGAAATAAATGCTTATTAGATTGTAATGTACGTAATATATATATGTATATACATTACACACATACTGGAGTTGGAACACAGAGGCATTCTACCTCTGAGCTACACCTCCAGCCTTTTTCATTTTCAATTTTGAAACCAGGTCTTGCTAAGCTGCTGTGGGTCTCACTAAATTGCTGAGGCTGGCCTGGAACCTGTGATCTTCCTGTGTCAGCCTCCAAGTACTGGGATAAAAGGCATGCACCACCATTTCTGGCTTATTTATATATCATGGTAGAATACACGTAACACATTAATTATCTTAACCATTTTTTAAGCATTCAGGGACTTATATCTGTTCACATTGTTGTGCTAGCTTCACCACCAAGCCATCCATGAAACTCTTCATCTTGCACGATGGAAACTCCACATACATTAAACAACAACTCCCCATTTTTCTTCCCCGCAGCCCCTGGCAACCATCATTCTACTTTCTGTCTCTAAGAATTTTACTCCTCTAGATACCTCATATAAATGGAATCATCTTGTATTTGTCCTTCTGTGATTGGCTGAATTCACTCAGGATAATCTTCATGGTAGATTTTTTAAATGTTTGTTTGTTTTGTTTTGTGACACTGGTGACTGAACCCAGGGGCATTCTATCTCTTTTTGTAAATTTCAAAACAGGATCTTGCTATATTGTTGAGAGTCTCACTAGATTGCTAAGGCTAGTCTTGAACCTGTGATCCTCCTGTCTCAGCCTCCCAAGTATTGGGATTATAAGCACATACCACCACACCGGGCTGAGATTTTTTTAAAAAATTTTTAGAGATAATACTTTTAGGTGTCTCATAAGAAACCATCTGTACTTGTTTTAGCTGAGGTGTCCCAGTTTGCTACAGAGCTTATTAGAAAGTTTCTTCTTCTGAGCCAGGCATGTTGGTGCATACCTTGTAATCTCAGTACTTGGAGGGCTAATACAGGAGGATCATAGGTTTGAGGCTAGCATGCAGTAACTTAGCAAGAGCCTGTTTCAAAATAAAATAGGAGGTATAGCTCAGAGGTAAAATGCCCCTGGGTTCAATTCAAAGGAGTAGGAAGGAAGAAAGAGAGGGAGGGAGGGAGGGAGGGAGTAAAAAGATGCTTCTTCTGGTGGTAAAGGGACTGATTAGATGTCATTTTGCATATAGTTGTGGGAAATTGGTGTCATTCATGGATTGTGTGGACCCATCCATAGGCACTGGGGCTCTGAAAAGCCCCCACCCCACCCTCAGAGCTGTTTTTGAAGTAGCACAGCTCCTCTGCACGAGGGCTGTGAGAGGAGGTAGTCAGCCTGACACCAGCCCCAGCTCACACTCGCTCTGTTTGGTGGCAGTGCGTATTACCATCTGGTATGTGAGGTTAGCACTAAGAATGAGAGAATCAGGCTCTCCATGCCACATGTTGCTATTATTTTATTTAACACTTGTTATGTAGCCAAAGGTGCACCAAGCATAAAACCTGAAATTAGTCGATATACTCCCTATTATTCAAGAGATGCTTCTGCCAAGCTTGCTTCAAGGGATTCCTCCCAATCCACTGAAAAATAGCCTCATTTCCTAATGCCTTTCAAATAAAGAGTTGCGACTGTTTAAAGCCGAAAATCTGTGCATTAGCAGTTTTTATTTTAAGTGCCATTTCAATAAGAGTTTTTAGGCAAATTTCTCCATACTTCATTAAGTTTTTATCTTGGAGGAAAATACATATCTCCATGTCCCACGGTAAAATGAAGCAGCCATTTCCACTGACTGTTTCGTTGGCTGTTTCTATTTCACAAAACAGTGATTTTAGCAGAAGGTTTGCCTGTAATTTGGGTCAAAATGTATGTGTTAGACCTTAATAAATAGAAGTTTGAGTGTTTTTCCATAGGAACACTACTCCCAAGGTGTATTTTTTTTAATGTTATGCCTTTGGATACTGTAATCCTTTCATGAAAAACATACAGTTATATCATTTGTAAATGTCTGTCATAGCCATAATACCTGCCTTTTCTTGATGTCCTTTAAAAGACTCCTCCCTTCACCTCTGGGCTCCAGGGAGTACTGGGATTATTCAAGTGCCTCCTCCCTTCTCCAGAAGACTGAAGTTCATTTCTATAGTAAAGAGCCTCATGCTGCAATGAGCTGTCAAGGCTTCTTGGACATACAAGAGGTGATTGGCCTTTCCCTTGAACAGACTGCCACCCTGCTGGGTGCAAAAGCAAACAGAATTGCCTTCACTGGTACTCCTCCCACCCTTAGTAGGTTTGCCTTTGTAGTCTATTATCTAAAAATGGATAATAGAGCCGGGCGTAGTGGCGCATGCTTGTAATCCCAGCATTCGGGAGGCTGAGACCGGAGGATCCGGGTTCGAGGCCAGCCTCAGCTACCTAGTGAGGCACTCCGCAACTTAGTGAGACTCGGTTTCAAAATAAAGAATAAAAAATAGGGCTGGGGATGTAGCTCAGAGGTAGAATGCCCCTGAGTTCAATCCTCAGTACCGCAAAAAATAAATAAATAAATAAATAAAAATAAAAATGGATAATAGAAATAGATTTCTTTAAAAAAATGTACACAACCCTTTCTCAACTATTTGGAGATCTCATTCATTCCATAAGTGAATGCTGGGCTATGGGTTAGGGCTCTGGGATGTGCCAATTAGCACCAGAAAGTGTCATTGTCCTGAAGGAGTAAGGGAGAGGATTCACACTCAATGACCGTAACACAAGTCAGGATATAATACATGGTATTCAAGAAGCCTATGGGGATTCTGAAGATGGGCAGATTTCTGGATTTAGCAATCACAGATGAGGAATGAAAATGTACAATTTGGCTTGAACACATATGAGGTAGGTCTGGCTGTTGAGCTTTCATGCTTTTACTGTACTGTTCTATACTGATGACACTACCTGCTTCAGATCCCATTCCCTTGTTCCTCTCCAATCCTACTTCCCAAAAGAAGGAAAGATTGGGAGGCTTCTGATAATCTTCTTTCACCAGATTTGAACCACCTTTAAGTTTGTGCTAGAAATTTGTGGAACATGTGTACAGAAAAATACATATACCCAAAGAGTAGCCCAAAATGTGATTTCTTTTAAAAGAATGTGGCTTTGAGAATCACATAATTTATTTGGGGGCACACACTGGTGAAGCCCTTTGTATGATCACACAATTCTTTTTTCCTCCTGTGGTTCCCACTGGGAAAGGAAAGAAAAAAAAAAAAAAAAAACCTAAGTTTGAGACTTTGGTAGTTTACTGCGGATTTTCTGGGGTTAGGGAAAGGTATAAAGCTGTAACAGAGCGGCATGTAGGTGCAGAAAGAACAGCTATCAAAACACAGATTAGCACATCTTCATGACTGTCCACTGGTTGCAACTGCCTTAAAAGCTTGTCTTTTACCACTTTAACTTCATAGCCAACCTAAGAGTTGTATGCCAATCTCCTTCATTTGCTAAATGAGAAAACTGAGGCCCAGGCAGATAGTTAGTATGGAATTTAGTAGCTCAACTTGTTTGAGGTCTGGAAAGAGGCATTTCAGCTCATTACAATCTGTCCTGTCAAAGCTAGAAACATAGTTTTCTCCATACTTTCATCTGCCACCTTAGCATCCTCCACAAGAGGCAGAGAACATTACTCTGAGAACAGAATTGTGTCTGCCTCACAGCATATATGCACACTTTGATTTGTGCTCAAAATTAGATTGCTCTGGTTTAGCTGAGGCTGTACCCTGCTACTCCTACTATTGCTGGACTTGTAGAGCTTTCTTTATTTTTTTTTTTTTTTTTTTTTTGCGGTACTGGGGGTTGAACTCAGGGGCATTCTACCTCCGAGCTATACCCCCAGCCCTATTTTTTATTCTTTATTTTGAAACCGAGTCTCACTAAGTTGCGGAATGCCTCACTAGGTAGCTGAGGCTGGCCGCGAACCCGGATCCTCCGGTTTCAGCCTCCCGAATGCTGGGATTACAAGCGTGAGCCACCACGCCCGGCTTAGAGCTTTCTTTAAAAGAAGCATACGTTCCTATCCCGGAAGCCTTAAAACCGCTGATACCAAGCTCTCTAGCTGGAGCCAGGATGGAGGCTCCATCACAGAGGTTACCACCAAAGTACAGGCCTCAGGATAAACCTCCAAGAATTACCCAATACCAAAATCTGGCTTTCCCTACTCCAAGACACAGCATATCCTCAGGAAATTCTACTTTCATGTTTCCTACTGTCCACTGAGCAAGGTTTAATAACATCTTCTGGAGATACGGGTGGGGAGGAGGTCTGGGAAGTTAAACCGTGTGCAGATTAAGACCATAATTTTGTTTGAGTTACTCCACAGTTGATATCTTTTTCAAATATAATAGTAGAAAAAGTATGGCAAATTAAGCAAATTCTAGTCTAATTCAGTATGGTCTGAGTAAAACCTGGTGTTACCAATTTATCTAAGTATACAGCAAGGTGTCTATCAAAGCCCAACATATAGGTTATCAATTCATGATTGTATAAGTTAATCAATGGATGGTAGTTTTAGGACCTTGCCAAAACCCAAAAGTAACTGGCTTCTTTAGAGTAGAACTATTTGAATCTTTATAATAATGACAGGGAAAATTCAGGCATAAGAATTAGAGAGCAGCTTAAAACTTCTACAATATTAAACTATCTTTGCACGGTATCTACACTTGGACTTGACCTCTGGTAGTGTGTATTCTTTCCTTATCTCCTTGCCCATACTCCAATATCTGCAGACTACCTGGACCCTCCATCTTTATTTGTTTCCAAGGACAAACAGAAAATTCTGTCTTAAAGCTATAGCCATGCTCATGAGGTACAACTGGAAACTGATTCAAAAAAGGAAGGTGTTGTGAATACTTTATTTCCCCTTCCCCTCTTCCTCTCCTTCTCTTAGAAATGTTTTAAATCGGAAAATAACCTCTTAATTTGCAGTTAAAAATATGGTATGGACTGACTCTTCTTATTCATCTTAGAGATCAAGTTCTGTATTCATCTCATATGAAATCATTTATTTCCTACAGATTCCAGCATCGTTTAAGATTTATGTGTCTCTTACATATTCATATCTAGTCCTTTTATATGTAAACCTTCTTATGCGTACATGAAAAGTATTTGTATACAACAATGTGAGCTGCTATGCTAGGCTCTGATCCTAAGAAATTGTATAAATTGGTTTGGGACATCTAAGAGCACTTGAGCTTTTATTTTACATCAGTGAGCCTTTGTTCCTTTAAATTAGCTCACTAGAAACCTATATTAATAAGGACAATGGAAAATTTAAATATATGAGGAATTTAAATAGGTAAGGAACTGGAAAATATTCCTGAATAACTATTCCATGATTTCTATTAGGATGTTTCTTTAGTATACTGTTTTAAAATATGACAGTTATTTTCTATATGTTTCTACTTTAAAATGACCTTCACTATTAAGATATTGTGTCAAGTTTAAATGGTGCCACATTTTCAAAAGATAAGTACAAAATTTTATAATCTGAATATTTGTAGGCACACCCTCGGTATGATGAGACTTAACTACTTTTGTCCTTCAAGAGACACAAAAAGACAAGAAAGTGAAAAGACTTCCCATAGAATGGGAGAAAATACTTGCAAATTATATATATGAGAAGAGACTCTTATGGTTTGGATTGCAAGTGTCCCCCAAAGGCAGATGGTGGAAGGGTTGGTCCTCAGCTGATGGCACTGTTAGAAGGTTGGGGAATCCTGAGAGGTAGGACATAGTAGAAGGAAGTCAGGTTACTGGGAGCATGCCCTTGAAGGATATATTGGGACCCTGGCCCTCTCTTCTCTCTTTGCTTACTAGCTTCCTTGAAGTGAGCAGTCACTTCTGTCATGTGCGTTCTGACATGATGTTCTGCCTCACCACAGGCTAAAAACAATGGAGCCAACTGACATGGACTGAACCTCTGAAACTGAAAGCCAAAGTAAATCTTTCCCCCATTTAAGTAGAGTTTTCTTAGATATTTTGTTGCAGCAACAGAAATCTGACCAACACAATGCCTTATGCCCAGTATATATGTGAACTTTCACAACTCAATAATAAAAATATAGATAGTCCAATTAAAACAATAAGGCAATAAGCAAATTTAAAAATCACATTATTAGTCATCAGAGAAATGAAAATCAAAACCATAATGAGATTCTACTTCATAACTCCTAAGACAGCTAAAATTTAAAAATTCAGATAACAAAGTGGGAAGGACATGGAAAAATTGGAACCTTCATACTCGGCTAGGGAAATTTTATAAAATATAGACTCT
Source organism: Graphiurus murinus (assembly GCA_004027655.1). Lineage (NCBI taxonomy): Eukaryota > Metazoa > Chordata > Mammalia > Rodentia > Gliridae > Graphiurus > Graphiurus murinus. The sequence continues at coordinate 12,781 of PVLC010008521.1, read as the reverse complement.
TTGTAAAGCAATCTGACTCTTCTCTGAACAGTTAAACAATTATTAGCTACATGGTCCAGCAATTCTACTCCTAGGGATATACTCAAGAAAAATGAAAATATATGTCTACGTAAAAACTTCTACATGTATGTTTATAACAGCATCATTTATAATAGCCTAAAACTAATTCTATCAACACTAATGTCTATCAAATGATGAATGAATTAAGAAAATGTGGTATATTCATATAGTGGAATATTTAACAGTCATAAAAAGGAATTAATTACTGACAGATGCTACAACATGGATGAAGCTTGAAAACATAATGCTAAGTGGAAGAAGCTATTCACGAAAGATCTTAAGATTCATTTTGTATGAAATACCATAAAAGACAAATCTATAAAGACAAAAGATTGATTAGTTGTTGTCTAATCCCAGAGTTGGGGGCATAACTAAAAGACATGGGGTTTCTTTATTGAAGTTATGAAAGTATTCTAAAACTGGAGTGATAGTTTCATATATCTATAAATATACTAAACAGTATTGAATTATACATTTTAAATAAATTACATGTTATGTGAAATCTATCTCAAAGTATTAAAAATGAAGAAAATCTTATTCTTGGGTTAGGAGTGTAGGTCAATGATAAAGTGCTTGCCTACCATGAATGAGGCCCTGGCTACAATCACCAGCATATGTATCTTATTCTTTAAACACTGGAAAAGAAACTGTCATGATGGCATTTTGTAGGGATGGTTTGTTCATAAATGAAACTTTGGCAAAAGGCAGTGCTTCTCCATGGATTTGCAAGTTGCCTTTCACCCTACAAAGTTATGAGTCCTTAGGGAGTACTCATTCTCCTGTAGATGGAATTGAAAGTGAAATGAAGCTTAAAGTAAATTGAGTGTGTGTGTGTGTGTGTGTGTGTGTGTGAGAGAGAGAGAGAGAGAGAGAGAGAGAGAGAGAGAGAGAGAGAGAGAGAGAGAGAGACAGAGGATTGGACCCAAGAACACTCTACTACTAAGCTACATCCTCGACCTATTTTATGTTTTATTTTGAGAAAGGGTCTTACTATGTTTCTGAAGCTGTTCTCGAACTTGTGTTCCTTTTCCCTCAGACTCCTGGCTGTTGCACAGCTTTTAACAGTTTTATCCCTCTTTCATTTTTTAAATGTGATGATAAATGAAATGGCATTTTTACATCTATTTTGAATTGGTTTTTGATAGTGTGTAGAAGCATAAATGATTTTTTGCACCTTGGTTTCTATTCCAAACTTTGTTAAACCCACTTATTATTTCTAATAATTTAAAAAATAAATTCCACTAGAATCACATTGTCTGCAAATAGTTTTATTTCTTCCTTTCCAATCTTTTTCAAAAAACTTGCTAAAAGTGACAAATTATTTTTCTTTTCACATTGCATTGGTTGAAGATCTATTACAATGTTGAATAGAAAAGTGGTGAGAGTGGGCGTTCTTGCCCTGTCTTCAATCTAATGAAAAAAACATTTGGTATGATGTAAGGTTTTTTGGTTTTTGTTTGTAAAAGAAAAAAAAAATGCCTTTCAAGTTGATAACTTTCCCTTCTATTCTGTGTTTACTGTGAATTTTTATAAGGAAAGCTTTTTTTTTTTTTTTTTTTGGTGGTGGTGGTGGTACTGGGATGGAACCTATATCCTCAGCCTATTTTTTATTCTTTATTTTGAAATAGGGTCTTACTAAGTTTCAGAGGGCCTCACAAGTTTCTGAGTCTGGCCTCAAATCTGCGATCCTCCTATCTCAGCCTCACAAGTACTGAGATTACAAGAGTATGCTACCACACCCGACTCAAAAGCATTTTGGATTTTACCAAATACTTTCTCTACATCTATTGAGATAATGACTTTTTTTTTTCATTTTTATTTGCTAATGTGGTGAATTATATAGATTGGTTTTCCAGCATTAGAACAAACTTACATGTATAGGATAAGCCCACTTGCTATGAAGTATTATTCCGTTTATGAAATGTTAATGTTGGATTTAATTTGCTTATGTTAAGCATTAGGTTTCATGAAGGATATTAGTGTGTAGATTTTCTTTTCTTATAATATCTTTGGTTCTGGTTCTAAGATAATGCTGACCCACTAGACTGAGTTGGGAAGTATTCATTCCCCTGTAATTCTCTTAAAGAATTTTATAGGATTGATATTTTTTTCTCCTTTAATATTTGGTCAGATTTACCATAGGTGCCATTTGAGCCTGAAGTTTTCTTTTTTTTTTTTTTGTGGTACTGGGGATTGAACTCAGGGGAATTCTACCTCCGAGCTACACCCCCAGCCCTATTTTTTATTCTTTATTTTGAAACCGGATCTCACTAAGTTGCGGAGTGCCTTACTAGGTAGCTGAGGCTGGCCGCGAACCCGGATCCTCCGGTCTCAGCCTCCCGAATGCTGGGATTACAAGTGTGCGCCACCACGCCCGGCTTGAAGTTTTCTTTTTTGAGGATTTGAACTTCTAACTCAATTCTTTAATACGTATGGGATTATTTTAAGAATTGCATCCACTTCATCCCACAAATTTTGATATGTTTTGTTTGTGTTTACATTCACTTTGAAATACTTTGTAATTTCCCTTAAATTTATTCCATTATCCAGGGTTTATTTCAATATGTGTTATTTAGCTTCCAAATATGTGGATACTTTCCAGTTATCTTTCTGTTATTACTATCTCAATTCCATTGTGGTAAAAGAACATACTTTATATGAGTTAATCCTTTAAAAATTATTTAAATGCATTTTGTGTCTTAGAATATTACATACCTTAGAAAATGTTCCATGTATGCCTAAAAGAATACATACTTTACTAACTTTCTGGTTCAATTATTTAAAAAGTGCACGTAACTTTTTGCTTCATGATAACCTATTAATGCTTCATTAATGCTGAGTAAGATAATGATGTTGTCAATGTCATCTGGAAAATCTATTATCATTGATGCATGAGAGCATTTTTCACTAATAACAGCTACATAAAAACAGGATTTGAAAAAGTTACTCCATAATTTTAAATCTTTTTTTTTTTTCTTCAGTACTGGGGATTGAACCCAGAGGCATTCTACTTTTCAGCTACACCCCCAGCCCTATTTTTTATTCTTTATTTTGAAACAGGGTCTCACTAAGTTGTGGAGGGCCTCAATAAGTAGCTGAGGCTGGCTGCGAACCCTTGACCCTTCTATCTCAGCCTCCCAAGTACAGGGATTACAAGTACAGGGATTACAAGTGTGTGCCACCACACCCAGCTCATAATTTTAAATCTTGAGATGAGAAATTTAAACTTTTTGCTGATGATGCCAGTTGACAGTTTCAATCAGATCAATCTATGAAATGGTATAGTAGAATAAGCACAGTGGTCCAAATGTTGATGATAATATTAATGATTTCAATTTGCTTTTTTTTAGTTGTAGAAAGTTTTCCTCAAAAAAAATTTGCCAGATACTTCAATATATATATATATATATATATATATATATATATATATATATAATGTATATATGCAATATATATATATATATCACATAAAAGTATTTTATCTGTTCAAACGTGTTTAAGGCACAAAGAGTGCAGAGAGCCATCTTTAGTGGGCTCCAATGGCTCAGCCTCACCCTGGACCTCACTTTTCTCCCAGAAGCAACTGATAAGATACTTCAGCCAAAGCCTTAAGATACCATAGAGAACACTGAAACCCACAGATCTACCCCAAATACCCTGCCAAACAAGAAAAGAAACATAATCCCATTCCAAATGGTTACTGAAGTAGATTGGTAAATAGATTGCAACTCTTGTGTCAACAATGTGGGGTGGCAAACTTCAGTAAAAGGTTTTTTGAAGTGATTCCTGTCTCATGAGTTAAAATAAAATATTATTAGGACATTTGTGTTTTACTATGTTTACAGGCTGCTATATCAGGGTATAAGTCATATTAGCTATTTATAATTACTATGATGAACTGAGATGTATCACAGAAATGGCTCGCATCCTACATGCTAGGTCAATGTATAATTGTATTTTATTATAGTAATCATTATGCTCAGTCATCTGCCAAGAACAGCTTTTAACAATTGAAGACATCTTGATGATATTTCTAAACTTGAGTTGCTTTTATAATTGAGGAACCATATCCTTGTTCTATGAGTTGGGACATCCCGGCATGTAGATACTTTCACTTTCTTCAAAGCTGATTCATATCCAGTGAAAATGTCAAACAGTTGCCACTTGCTGAATGGCAAATAAAACCCTTCAAAACACTATTAGCATTCCCTAAGGCTAAGGGAATCTATCCCAATCCATCTCTTCAGAATACTCCCCAAATATCCTCCTTACCAATTAAGACATTTGCAGTTTCTCAGAATCTCACTGTTTGCATAGAAAATTATTCAACTAGTTTATTTCCCTAGAAAACTTGTTGGATTAAAGGTGTAAAAAATTGTCACTTCTCATCTGTAAGAAGCCCCACACTGCTGTCTCTCTCATCAGTCCTGACTGAGATCACTCCAGAGACTTTTCACTGTTTATACCACTGAGCGTAATGGGGAGAGGGAAGGAAGGTTGGAGGGAACAACGTAAGCGCAAGAGGTTTCCTTCATTGTTTTCAGTAATATCCAGCATCATGATTGGGCTGACATGTTTTGTCCATATTTACATTAAAGAAAATAAAGCAAGGAGGTTGGAATGAAAGCAGATATCCTAAGCAGTAAAATAAAATAAAAAAAGAAAGAAACTTTACATGGGAAGTCATCAGCTGGAGTTGGTGGTGCATTTGGGAAGCAAAGACAAGAGGATCTCAGGCTTGAGGCCAGCCTCAGCAATTTAACAAAACCCTCAGCAACTTAACAAGACCTTGTTTCAAAATTTAAAAAAAAAAAAAGGCTAAAGGTATAACTTGGAGGTAAAACACCCCTGGGTTCAATCCCCAGTACTAAAAAAGGAAAATAAAAAAGGGAGGTCATCAGCATCAAAATGAACTAACAGTGGTGTAAACATTGCAATATTCCCAGTGCTTTTTTTTTTTTTTTCTTTTAATAGTACCATAACTGGCTGCCGGTTCTTTCATTATTAAGTAATAAATTGCCCTTTCCCCTTTCATGAACTCTCTTATTTGCATATGAATTTCTAAACAAGCCGGTTGAGAAGGAGCCTTGATTTATTTAAGTGGATGCACATATGCATAGTTGTGGGGAGAAAATAATAACACCATAAAAACATTACACTAATTAATTTTTATTCCTGTGTTTACTTAAGCCTGGCAGTCTGGAGCTTTGATCCTGTTTATCCAAACTAAATATAAGGCGGTAATATCATTTTAATAGGACTTGTTCCTCTGAAATAAATAAATGTTTCAGTGCTGTGGAGAAGCTAAATGGCTTGCTCTTGGATTCAGGATTTGAGGCTTGAATGCAGTCTTTATGTTGTCAGGAAAGCAATCCATCACTAGCATCGTTTCTGTGGAGTCCTCAGGCTACAGGGCAGGCTCCACCTGATGGTGATGTTAGTTTAGCCACTGTATTATGTGAGTCAAGTTCCAGAGGACCCTAACTCTTAGCCCTATGGAGCTACCTCAGAAGCTCTTGTCACAGGGAGGCCGAGGAGACACTATATGTACATGACTCGGCCCAAATGTTTTTGGTTACTAGAGTAAGACCCAATCCATGCTATTCTGAGGCTGGGAAGTACCAAGCTCTTAAAGCTGAATAACAGCCTCACTACTAACAATGCAAATACTGTGCTGAATCCTCCATGTATCCATTTACCTTTATTTTATTTTACCAATTCCCCACTGATAGGAATTTTTTTGTTTACAGTTTTCTTCCATGATAAATAATGCTGTAAATAGTGAGTTTGAAGTCATATCCATAGATCTAGGTGAACTTTCATTACTGTCACTACGTAGTAAATTACATATGATGAGCTTGCTTCTTCAAAGGATATTTGCAATTGTGATTTTTATACAAAACAACAAATTACTTTCCAGAAAAGTATCTAAATTTACATTTTAAACAATAGGGTACAAGAGCCTTTTTTCCTCCCTACCTTCAACAATTACTGAGCACCATGCAACTTCTTTCTTGTTATTGTTCTGTTTTGGAGGGGGGTGTTTTTTGCCAAGTTGATATATATCTCATATGTTACAACTAACTTCTTTTATTATAAGCATCTTTCATGTACTTATTGGGTATTTGTAGTTTTGTACTATAAACTGCTGATCATATCTCTTGTTAATTTTTATATTGCTTTGTTCACTTTTTATTCATTTGAATGGGCTCTTCGTAAAACAAGAAAACTAGATATCCATCTGTCAGAAGTTTCTAATGGTTAAAATAAATTATTTTCTTCCTTTCATTTTAACAGATGGAATTCTTAAGCCCTCCTATACAAGGGATTTCAGCCTGATTCTATTTAAAAATGAGATATAGGAGGTGACAAAAGCCAAACTATCACTTACTTTAAAGGGCAAGCAAATAGTCAGGAGGCAGCATGTTGTACCCAAAGGAAACTTGAGTGCTTGTCGTTGAGAAAGAAACCAAATATTCATGTCTTTATAATCTGCATAAAGCTTGCATGCCAGAACTCAAAAAGCTGTCTCTTCCGTGTAGCTGAAAATGCTGAATCATTTTAAATGATGCTACTGACAAATTTTAAGTTCCATTTTGAGCATCTAAGCAACATTGTGAAATAGTATTAAGCAAATCATTAAGTGCTATCAATACTACAAGATAAGTCACAATCCAGCAAGGGAAGTATGGTACAGAAAGACCATTATGGCAAAGGTTAGTGGAGTTAGATGTGTCATCATTTTCTCACCATGTAACCTTGGGTAACTCTCTCAAGTTCTCTATGGATCACTCTTTTCATCTACGAAATGAAAGTAATAATAACTTTTTCACCTAACAAATAGGTTGTTTTGCTTATTAAAAGTAATCATGGTAAAGCCAGGCATGGTGAATGCTTATAATCCCAGTACTTGGGAGGTTGAGATAGGAGGATCTCGGGTTCATGGCCAGCCTCTGCAACTTAGTGAGACTGTTTCCAAATAAAAGAATAAAATAGGTCTGGGGATGTAGCTTAGAGGTAAAATATCCCTAGGTCCCATCCCTAGTGCCATACACACACACAAAAAAAAGTGCTTGTGGTTATTGTGGTTAAAGCTTTTTGCTAATCATGTAGTACTCTCAATTAATAATTATTGGGAAATAAGATATCTATAGATTACTTTTAGTGATGTGTTATTGGCTCTCTGTTCTCCAACATGTAAAAGATTGTGATATTGATGACAAAGTCTAATATAAAAATTTCGTAGAAGAGAATATAAACATAGCCCTAATTTCATTTTATTCCCTTCACATTTAAAAATTGATGACACATTTTGATTAAATGTGCATAATTTAACTTCTTATTTAATCATGTTCAATATATTTCTTCTCATGTAATAATGAACAGAATTAGAATCATCAGCAAATCCAAAACAATCCTTTGCAAAAATGATATATGTATTATAAGAAATAAAATATTTAAGATATATAAAATAAGGCCTAAAAGAATTCTATTAGAGAGATTCCTCTGTGTTTCAAATATGTTCTTATATTAATTCCTAAATATTTAGGGAAAACTAATTTGTCTTTCAAAAAAGGAATTATTTTAATTCTTAAAATTCACAAGAGCTATATAGTCCCCAAATCTACATTGTTTCCAGAGATGTTTATCTTGAAACTGAGAGATTTTAACCACTTTAGATATTTGAAACTTTATTCAGAACCTCTCAACTTGTCACTGAAGAGGGCATTATTATTTATGTGCAAATGGTCAATTTTCTTGAAATTGCCTATGAATGGTTCTGATGATCTGAGAAGCCACTCTTTATTCTAGAGTTTCAAATAACAAAAAAGTCCAGGTTACCATTCCCAAAAGAATCATTTTCTTGAAGACATAATGAGTTGGGTCAATTATACCAAACATGGCAGAAAAAACAAACTGCAAACTGTTGAACATGTAGGGATGACTCTAGAATATGTCTGCTCTTTTCTCTCTCTCTCTCTCTCTCTCTCTCTCTCTCTCTCTCTCTCTCTCACACACACACACACACACACACACACACACACACACACACACACACTACATACATCCTTGGACATTTCCATTTGGTGCCTGCTTCCTGGATAGCACCTTGACCATGAGAAGGTGACGGGGGTTTTGAGATCCTCAGGAGATGGTGCTTCTTGGTCTCTCTTTTTTCTCAGATCAGGTCTGCTGTTTTCAGCCTTTATTGCTTGGCTTCATCTCATGATGGAACCAGTAGACTTTTTATCTTTCCAGAATAAATAGAGATTGAGTCATTCCCAGATGGGGAGTCTGATTTTGGTCTTGCCTTGTACATGACCGCTTTGGGCTTCCTAACTTTCAGTCATCTGGCTCCCATTTTTAGATTGCTCATTACTTTTCAGATCCTATGCATTCCTGGATTTTAAGCTTACTCTAGCCACTGTCAGTAATCTACATTAACAAGAGTATTTAAATTCTATGATGGTGCACTGTGTACAATGCTTTGAGTGAGTTTGTTGCATATTTCACCACTGTCTTAACTACAATTATTGTTACCATGAAGGTCATCAAAACATCCTTTCCTTGATCCTAGATTCAGAAACTGTGCCTCCTTTTCAAGCCCAAAGGACTCGCTTACTGAATTTTCTGCATTCACATGTCAGTCTGCCACTTGACTGCCATCTTGAATAAATAGATATTTTAACATATGGAGAATTTCCAACAGTCTATATCTCCATGTGACTTTGGGATAGTGTTTCTCAACTATTCCATTACTTATTTCTAGCTCCTTAAGTTTTTTTTATGCTGTTAATCTTTGCTTAATATTATACTACATATATATTTTATTATGTCTCCCTGAATAAAATATTAGTTTCGTAAAGTTCTTGCCCTTATTATATCTCTCTTATACCTAGTACCTAGAGTAGTACCTAACATATAGCAAGTGCTTATTAAATATTTGCTGAATGGATGCATGAGTGATTTCTGTAACCTTGGACAAGTTACTTCTCCTTCTGAGATTCTCATTTCATTGTCTGCAAAATGAGAATGTCTGACTACATTAGGTGATTTCTAAGGACTATTTACATCTTTGGTTGACATTCAGGGTATAGGTAACTAAAGCCAGTCAGGAGGACTATGGGGAAGAGTTGGCAACCACAGAGAGTGAGTGATCTGGGTGCTATTGTGTGGCCAGGAAAAGGCTCTCTAAGAGACATGCAGTATTGCAGATGCATATCCAGGGAAAAAGAAGCTCAGGCACAGGGGACTACAAATGCAAAGGCCTTAAGGAAGGCTACTTTTGATGTGTTTGAGATATGACCAGGAAAAAGGTGAAGATGAAATACAGTAAAAGAAGAAGAGAGGGTTGGAAATAGGGTTGGGAAGGTAGTTGGTGGCCAGATCGTGTACGTACGCATGAGGCACTTGGTATGAATGGAAATGTATGTATGGTATGTGTAGTATGTGGATAGTTAAGCCTTGTGCTTGTTTTGTGCATGTGTATATAGTATGCATATGTGTGTAGTATGTTATAGTATGTGTATACATTTGTGTGTTTGATATAAAGGTGTATGTGTGTATGTGATGGTGTGTGTGGTATAATGTGGCATGTGTGTATAATGTATTTATTTGAGCTTGGTGGAGAGGGGACTATATTTGTGAAGTATGCTATATGTAATATGTATGTGGTATAGTGTATGTATGGTATGTAGTATGTAAGTGAACATTGAGTGTGGGAGGGAAATATAGAGGGGCATCTGCATGACATGACAGATATATATATATATACACAATGTATATATATATATATATATACATTGAAGTTACTACTCTTGCTACAACAAAAGCTGTCAAAACTCTTCCTGCCAGAGAGATTGAAAACCTTAGCTTAAAAAGAAAAGAAACATTCCATTTCTGATTATTTCCTTCTAAACAAGCTCCCAGGGTTAAAACACTGTTACATATATGTTAGTGCATACTAAGAAAGAACATTGCCTATTGAATAATCCAGGTTTTTAATAATGCATTGATGCTTTCTGAAAGAGAATATTATTTTGCTTCTACTAATCATCAGGATCATGGAAATCTCATGTCTTTCAATAGTGTTAATATAGAATATAATAAAGCATAGATTCCAAAAAAAACCCATAATACATTTTAAATCAGTACAGAGTTTTAAAATTCATTTGTTTATAGTTCTGGTTAAAATGTGAGTTTGGAAGCCCAAGGATTCTTGACCTATATTATCTAGCCTCATATGCCCCTGGCACCTTCGGTTGCCAAGAAACATATATCAAAGTGTCAGGGACAGCAAAATATGCTGCCACTTTCAACTTTGTTGTATGCATTAATATCTGTATCTAACCCTCCTTCAATCAGTGATATGAAATGATACCATCTCCATCTCAACCCACATAGAAGACACAACCAAGATTGAAATGCTAATGACTCGCTTCACAACCAAGATCTCAATTAGCTCAGAATGGAGTAGGAAATGCTTCACACATATGGCAGAAGAAATAACAGATTTTTCTCCTTGCCATTATTGTGTTGATTACATACAAACAAACAAACTAATTAATTAACAAAAACAAAAAAACAATGGATAAACAGAGAATGGGAGCAAGGGAAATTAACCTCCTTCCTGTTTTTAGTATTGCTAACTGGTTTGTCCCTAAATGCACAAAATGTATTTACTTGCTGAATATACTGGGCAAAAACAAAACAAAAGAAAACCTTCTTAGGTCAAACTGGTGTATTTTCTAAAATGGCCTTGATTAGGAATAATTACTCAGACTTCCAGGTAACAGAATATATTTCTATAAGCTGTTTCATGCTTAAGAGACTGAATTCACTAAAAGTACTTAATACAAGTATTGTCTTGATAATGGCTTATTAGTTGAGCTCTGTGATCAGAAGACTGTGAGAGCTTTGCTCTAGGGAATCTTGCTTAATTTCCTCCTCACTAAGTTTCTATTTAAGATGATGGAATAGGATCCCCCTTTCCATTCATATTCTTCGACAGCATCAAGAATTTGGCAGCCATCTATAGACTAAAGTACCTGTATGAAGGCTTTGAGGCCCAGGTCAAAAGTTGCAAAACCCAGGTAGAGAGCACAAAACTGAAGAGGGATGAGCAACCCCAAACAAAATTAAAAAGACCTCAAAACACTGAGTGGGTAGGCCAATATCCAGGTGGCAGGGTCACTGACCATGGACCTGACAACAGAACCGTAAGTGGCCCCAGCCTCTACGGACTTAGCTACAGTCCCAGTTGACCTTGATCCTGCCACCAGAACCATCCACCAAGTGACCCAGGAGACGCCATGCCTTTCCATTTTTTGGATGACAGGCCCACACCCTGGGCTTCAGCTGTGGACCCTGAAGTGGCCATTCTCGGGCTTAGTCTCAGAGCAGGCCTGCTTGCTCAGGGATTTTCTGGGGGACAAACTCAACTGTGCTGCCAGAGATGTTGACCTTGGGTCCACAGGTGATCCTGAAACAACATGTGACTTGGGTTCATCTCCTATCTGCTGTGGTCTGGAAGTAGTCCTGCCTACCCAGAGCTTCTAGGAGACACAACCATGTGTCTTGATGACAGGCCCACTAACTTCAATCTCATTGAAGATCTTGAAGGGACTCTAAAAGCCAGCTCCATTCTCTCCCTGCTGTGTCCAACAGCAGCACTGACCTACCAGGAAGTCAAGACCCTGAAGGCAGGTCTGCAAATCTTGGTTGCAATTATGGGCCCTTAAACAGTTCTGTGACTCAGTCCCAGCTTCTCAGCAAGGATCCAGGGCTAATCCTATCTACTCAGGGACCCACCCAGTGACCTAGAAGAAACTCCTAAAATTAGATAACTTAGAAGATACTCTGGAAAGGAATACAACCTACCAAGACTGAATCATGAAGAAATAAAAATTATAAACAATAGGAGTGACAATAATTGAGTAAGGAGATTGAATCAGTAATCAAAAACCTCCCACCAAAGAAAACCCTGGGACAAGACAGTTTCACAGGTGAATCCTACTGAGCATTTAAAGAAAAGCTAACACTAGTCCTCAAACTTAAAAAAAGAAAAAAAATGAAGAGGAAAGAACACTTTCAAACTCATTTGACCAGGCCAGAATTACTCTCATGCCAAAGCTATATAAGGATACCACAAGAAAAGAAAATTCCAGGCCAATATCCCTGATGAACATGGATAAAAAAAAAATTCTTAACAAAATACTAGTGAACCTAATTCAATAGCACATTAAAAGGATCACACATCATGAACAAGTGGGATTTATCCCTGGGATGCAAAGGTGGTTCAACATATGCAATTTTAAAATGTGATGCATCACATTAACAGAATGAGGTATAAAATCATGTGATCATCTCCACAGATGCAGAAAAACACTTCACAAAAATCAACATAGTTTTTGGGAGGCTGAGACTGGAGGATCCAGGTTTGTGGCCAGCCTCAGCTACCTAGTGAGGCACTCCACAACTTAGGGAGACCTGATTTCAAAATAAAGAATAAAAAATAGGGCTGGGGAGCCGGGCGTGGTGGCGCACGCTTGTAATCCCAGCATTCGGGAGGCTGAGACCGGAGGATCCGGGTTCGCGGCCAGCCTCAGCTACCTAGTGAGGCACTCCGCAACTTAGTGAGACCCGGTTTCGAAATAAAGAATAAAAAATAGGGCTAGGGGTGTAGCTCGGAGGTAGAATGCCCCTGAGTTCAATCCCTAGT
>PVLC010008520.1:33182-58084 GCA_004027655.1 Graphiurus murinus | reverse complement strand
ATTAATTAGTGTAGTAGTGTATATATGATTCTTAGAACATGTAGCTGGAGGGTGCTCTTTCATAGTGGAAAATCAACTACATAATACACAGAATGTTCAAAGGTACACACTGAAGAACTGCAAAATTTTAATCAAAATCCATTTTCAGTTTGTTAATTTCTTCAGAGAGAACCACTGAGAAACACAGTGTCCTCATAATGGAATCATGAATCTTTTCAGAATTAATTCTTATAAAGGCAGTTTTGATTATGTTGATCCAGGTAATGCAACGGTAGCAGGTTGGGTAAAGGCAAAGTTTTATTTTTAGTTTCCCCAAATGCTGTCTCACTTGACTTAGGAGGGCTTGGGAATACCCAAGAATTATCTTCCAGAGAATTTCTGCCATAAGAATTGTGTTCCTGAAAGTCTGTACCATCATTAACAATGGATCTCTCATTATCTGTCCATGATTGGAGAATTGCTCTTTCTGATAAAACCTTTATATCTCCTGGCAAAGGGGAAAATGTAGTATGACAAAGGTTTTTGCCATTTGGTGAGAGAGGGGGATGCCTTTTGTACGTTGCTGTGAAATTTGTCAAGTGCAATTTTGTGCTGTCTTTCCCAAGGTCTTCAATGCATCCTACTGGGGCACAGGCTCTCTTGAATGCATTTGGGGTTTTCAGTTTTCTTAGTAGTTCAGCTTGTACTTGAGTCACCAAATGTAAATTAGACATTTCTCTCTTCAGCTCCCAGTATGCCTGTTGCATATTATCACTTGAAATGTTTCCTCTTTGGAAGTCTCTGCTCTTCAGACTGTCTTCCTGAGGTGGATCCATTTGCTTGGCTTTTTGTAGCTCTATTTTGAGATCATGACATTCTTTCCTCGTTAGTTCCAGCTCTTGCTCCAAACTATGGATCTTCAGGTCACAGCTCAACTTTTCCACCTCCCAGTTTGATGAAGGTGGATTCAAATTCCTCATCACCTGCTGAGTTTAAAAATATGGAACGCTTCACGAATTTGCGTGTCATCCTTGCGCAGGGGCCATGCTAATCTTCTCTGTATCGTTCCAATTTTAGTATATGTGCTGCCGAAGCGAGCACTGATAGCTGTTTTTAATAATGACAAGATGAGAGTGAAAAGATCTATAGCACGCAGACACAAAGTGACTGGCCCGCTAATATGTCCACTTTTCTTTGATGCAAGTATCCAGAAACTTTTACTCCCTGCAATCTCCTAATCTATAAAATGAATATTGTTGTTGTTGTTATCTTCGGGTGTTTTGATAGTTCATAGATACTACGTATATCAGAGTGGATAATATTATTAAAATGGATTAGAGATTTCATAGATGAAGAGAAAAAATAAATACCAAATCCAAGGGCAAATGATGATCTTCCTCACCATTTTCCTGAGATGGTGATAATGTAAAGATACCAATGCAACTAGAGAAGAAAGGCAAGAACTCATCTGTTGGGGTTTATCCAGGTTGTCTTATGCCAGAATTACAAATGTCTCCATCTCTTTGGCTCACTCACAGTTGACCAGCATTCCCAGCAGAATTACTAACTTGTCTTGAGTGACTCCCCGGAAATCTAGGGCTTTTCACAGAGAGTCACACCTAATCCTGGCTACAAAGCTCAGCCTGTGGTCTCATCAGTCATGCTAACGGTGGTGACATGAATTACCTCCTTAGTATTTGTATAAGATAACCAGCTTCCACATTTAGGGCTTGCACTTTGAGTCTATAAACATCAACAGAGCCCCTACTGTCTGTAAGCTTTGGTGCCTGTATCAGAGTAGGCACTCAATATTTGTTGATAGATTGGTTGATTAGAGGGGTTAACAAGGTTAGCAAAACATTCTCTACTTTCAAGATATTAACATTCAGTAAAGAGGATTTATTCATGTGAATCTATTTTGCATCCAGAATAAATTGTAATAAAAGCATGACATGTGGTGCCTAAAAACGTTGATCTTATACAGGTTAAGAATAGAAGACTGGCTACCAGAGGCTGGGGAGAGTAGGGAAGGGAAGGTTGGAGGAAAGGTTGGCCTACTGGTACTAATTTATAATTAGATAGGAGGAATAAGTTCTGGTATGCCATTGTAGAACAGGGTAGCTATAATTAACAGTAATATACTACATATTTCAAAGAGCTAGAATGAAAGATCCTGGATGCTTTCACAATAAAGATTTGATAAATGAGATAGATATGTTTACCCTGATTTAAATATTATACAATGTATTCATGTATTAAAACAGCACATGGTACCCCATAATTATGTACCAACTTTCTCTGATAATTTAAAAATTTAAAGTAGAAAGAATGCATTTTGAAATAATTACAATTGAAGCAATTTGGAAAAGCTAATAGAAGAAAGAAGTACTTGATAAGTACTTTTGGCTAATAAACACTTCGACAAGTCAGGGGAAAGGACATTGAAGTCAGAGAGCAATCATAAGGAAGCAATGAAGAGAAGACAAGTGATAAATGGTGTGTGTGTGTGTGTGTGTGTGTGTTTTGGTGTGTTTGTGTATGTGTTGGTGTGTATGTGTGTGTGTTGGTGTGTATGTGTATGTTCCTATGCATATAGAAGTGTGCGTTGAAAGCCGGGCGTGGTGGCACACGCTTGTAATCCCAGCATTTGGGAGGCTGAGACCGGAGGGTCCGGGTTCGCGGCCAGCCTCAGCTACCTAGTGAGGCACTCTGCAACTTAGTGAGACTCAGTTTCAAAATAAAGAATAAAAAAAATAGGGCTGAGGGTGTAGCTCGGAGGTAGAATGCCCCTGAGTTCAATCCCCAGTACCGCAAAAAAAAAAAAAAAAAAGTGTGTGTTGAGTTGGAGTATGGGAAGTTATAATGGCCAATGCAGAATTTGGATGATGAAAATCTGGGGAAGATTTTGAGAAAGGAAATGATATGTTGACATTTATGACCGAAAAGATACTTCAAAATTACTATGACACAACTTTTCCACCATCACTAAGGCTGCTAGCATCAGGATAACAAACATAAATCCATGAAAGTTTGTTCAGATAAATAAAAAATTGATAAAAAACAATCTTGAAGAGAAAGTAATTGGCCACTTCTGGGAGCTATGTTTCCAGAATGGTGACAGACAGCTACCTTTGTGACATCACCATCATCCTTTTTTTCTTATTTTATTTGACACCAGCTGTCACTATCAGGATCAATATTTGCTGCAACCTAGGTCTTTGCTGGCAAGTGTCCACTAAACATTGCAATTCTGGTTTATTTGGACCATGTTTGAGAGAAGGGACTGCTCTCTACAGTCCACCAGAGGGAATGCATTGCAGACAAAGAGGATAACACTGATAAAAAAGTTACAAAACACAATTTCTGCCAGGAGTTACTAGGTTTTAACATTTTACAAAAGTTCTAAGGAGCCATGCATGGCTGTGCACACCTATAATTCCAGGATTTAGAAGGCTGACGTGGGAGGATCATAGGTTCCAGACCAGCATGCAGCAGCGTAGTGAGGCCCTGGATCAAAATTAAAAAAAAAAGACCAATTCTTGGGAAGCTGAGACAGGAGGATCACAGGTTTTGAAACCAGCCTCAGTAACTTAGGGAGACCCTGTTTCAAAATAGGACTGGGGGTATAGCACCCCTGAGTTCAATCCCCAGAGTTCTAGAGTTAAATAAGTTTGGGAAGTGATCAGCTAATAAAAATTAAGTCAGTATCTTTACTTAAGGAATTACCAGAGCCTTCCCCAGGCTAATGCAAGTTGTGGCCCTCCAAGAAGTGCCTAGAATATGTGGTGTTTTCCACACTTAATTATCCTTGTGACCCTTGTTTTTGTTTTTGTTTGATTTTCTAAATGACAAATTTAATTTTATATTTATTGTGTATAATGTGAAGTTTTGGTATACATATATATTGTGAAATGATTAGATCAAACTAGTTAACATTTCCATCACCTTTATATATAGTACTTTACAATCTTTTGTGGTTGAGACATTTAAAATTTACTAAGAATTTTTCAAATATATAATACATTATTATTACCCTTAGCCACCACGCTGTATAATTGAGCTACAGAGCTTATTCCTCTTATCTAACCCAAACTTTGTACTCTTCGACCAACCTCTTCTCACTCCTTTAAGCCCCAACCCCCGGTAATCATCATTCTACTCTCTACATCTATAAGTTCCACTTTTTTTTTTTAGATTCAACATAGCATTGAGAACATGAAATATTTGTCCTTCTGTGCCTGGAATATTTTACTTGGCATAATGTCCTCCTGGTCAATGCATGCTGTTGCAAATGCCAGAATTTCCCTTTTTAAAGGCAGAATAATATTCCATTGTGTATATTATGCAACAGTTTATCCATTCATGCATTATTGGACACTTAGGTAGATTCTATAATTTGGTTGTCATGAATAATGCTTCAGTAAACATGAAATGCAGATATCTCTTGTACACACTGATTTTATTACCTTTAGTTTTAAACCCAGAAGTAGAATTTGTGGATCATATGGTAAGAATTATTTGGGTTTGAATCAGTATATGGGATGAATTCACACTGGTTGTAGAGAATAGGATTACATTTAAAACACAATTTTGGACTTGGGATTTAATGAAGGTATTCTGATATGTATCCAGCTGCTCTAATGCTTCATAATGCCTGTTAATAAGAACTGTCTTTTGTACCCATTTCAGTGCATGTTCTGCAGACTAACTCCATCCATGATATTGCTATGCATACAACACATTGTTTTCACTAATGCCCTATTTCCAGTTCTCTTATCTGATATATTGTGATGGACTCTCAACAGGTTTTCATGCCCATGTCATTTCCTCTTTCTGAATCTTCCCATGTGATTCCTAAAGCATCAATCCAATCATGTTATTACTCTGCTCAGAGTTACAATAAATTTCTTCATTTTTTGTGATGCTGGTGATTGAAGCAAGAGATGTTCTATAATTGAGCTCTACCCTCAGCTATTTTTTTTTATTTTGAAACAAGGTCACACTAAGTTACTGAGTATTGACCTCCAACCTGTATCCTCCTGTGTCAGCCTCACAAGTACTGGGAATACAGGCATATGCCACTGCATCCAGATAACAATGAGTATCTTTAAAATGTACTTTAAAAATCCTCTCTGTAGCACTCAAGGCCCATCCAACTCAACTTCAACCTGCTTGACAACTTTATGGGGCCCTGCTTTGCCCAACTTTCATGATTATCATGCTAGAATCGAACTATACCACTTGCTAATATCAATTTTGGGGGTTTTATTGCCTTCATGATTGTACTAAATCTGCTCTTTGCTCGGGAAGACCCAAATGAAATACTTCCTTCTCCATGAAGCCCTCTCCTGCTCATCACCAATGAAAGGGATCACTCTTTCATTAGATCTGAAGTGCATAGTATTACTAAGAAAACGTTTATGCTACTGCATTCTACTTTATTTATATACATGTTTGGATCCTGGCCTGGCCACTAACTACTCATGTGAGCTTGAACAAATTACTTACCCTCTCTTAACCTTGACAGTCTTACTTAAAAAATGGAACAATCATAACATTTACCAACATGTTTGTCATGAAGAGTCAATGAAATAATACATGTAAATAAGCTGGCTAGCTTTATAAATGTCACTTTCCCACTTAACATTGTAAGCTTCTTGAGGAAAGTAACTGAGCTGGACTTTTCTATGCATACCAGGTACCTAATTCAATGACAGTCTTTGACAGGCACTTCTATTTAGTTAATGAGTTACTTACAATTGGCCAGGCTTTGTCCAGTCCATCACTCTATCCTACTGTGAAGCCAGGGTGAAGTTAGCCTACCGGGCCAAGCATATAGTTCTCCTACCCATGGATTGGTACTGTCCTCCAGTTTCAAATACAACCGCTTAAAAGTTCAAAACTAAGTTGTTTCCAATTTTTAAAATAATAAGAAAAAAGCAACTCATTAAAACACAAATGGAGTTTCACTATATTACCATGTGTTAATCCTGAGTAACATCAAAATTAATCGAATTATCTTCTTTTATATTTGGCTAACTACATGCTTTTCCCTTCAATATCACTGGTTTATTTTCAAAGAGAAAATGCTATTTGCTTTGATAAATTGACCAAGACTGCCACCTATTCACTATTGGACTGAAATTCCACTTGTGTGGCAGCCTTCCCATTCAAATTGAAATCTAACAAGTTCTTTCTGAGTGGCTTTCAAACACCTGAATGGATCCAGTGAGATTTTCTGGGGATGGGGACAGGAATGAGGGTTAAAGATCATCTCTTCTGATACAAAGATAAGTGAAGGCTACTCTTGATGAGATATATGCAGAGGGTTTAAAGTAATAAAATCATAATCTTATCACAAATACTAAAAAAAATACTTCTGTATTTATTATTCTCTAGTTGGGTTGCTAGATGAAATACAGGATGTTGAGTGAAATTTGAATATCAGATAAACAATAAATAACTTTTAGTATAAGTGTGTGCCAAATGTTGTGGAATATATTGTACTAAGTAGGATTCACAAAACTTTACTGCATGTCATGTATTTTTATTTTTAAATCTAGGAACCCCTATCTACTCCCCATTCTTAAGGCACTTAGCTCTTTGTCTTGGAGGCTAATCGCAGTTGCAAAACTTGGGTTCACTTGCTACCTGGCTTTCATTTGAGTTAATTTAATGTGAAACACTGGGATGATATTTAAAGACAGAAGGAAAAAGCAATGAGCCACTCATCCTTCCACCTCATGATTCTAGCAGTGACTACATTCATCACTAGCCACAAGTCCAGCCTAGAAGCCTCTCTTTCATGGCTCCAAGCTCCCCAGTTCTTTTCATATTATTTTATTTTGAAACAGGGTCTCACTAAGTTGTTCAGGCTGACCTCAAACCTGCAATCCTCCTATCTCAGACTCCCAAGTACTGTGATTACAGGTATATTAGGTGAGTTTTGTAAGTTGAAAAGTTAACATGACAGACTCTCTGGGCAGAGGTGACCAAGTAAACAGAGAAATGGGAGAATCACATCCAGAAATGCTGCATGATCTGCAAACATCACATCCCTATATATATGGAAAGTGTGCATTAGGAGAGTGTTAGCTGGAGAAGTGATCAAGAGATCCCTATCCTGAAGATTCCTTTGTGCCACATTAAAATTTCTGAACTTGAAAATAACAAAAATTGCCAAGCATGATGGTGCACACCTAAAATTCCAGTACTTGGGAGGCTTAGTCAAGAGAATCACAGGTTCAAGGCCAGCCTCAGCAACTTGATGAGGTCCTTAGCAACTTAGTGAGACCCTGCTTCAAACTAAAAAAATAAAAAAGGGATGAAAATAAAAAAGGAATGAGGTTGTAACTCAGAGGTAAAGCACCCTGGGTTCAGTCCCCAGGTCTCACTAAATTGTTGTGGATCTCACTAAATTGCTGAGACTAACCTTAAAACTATGATCCTCCACAAAAAATAACAAAAATGGTAGAAAACACTTTTATGGTTCTATATATCAGGCATTGTTCTAAGTGCATTGTATACAGTAAACTCAAAATAATCCTGTGAGTTAAATGATATTTTGTATTCATTTCACACACAAGACAACAGGATCAGGGAGGTTAGAAGACTTGTGCAAGTTCACACAGCTCTTTAGTGGCACAGTTGGAATTCAAACCTAGTCAATCTGTCTTCAAGATTAATATTATTAATCATGCTCCCTATATTGCTAGGCATTGAGAAGACAACAACAAAGGAAATGAGATCATTGTCCTTGAAGATCACAAAGTCTAGGTGAAACAGACTTAAAGATATGTATTTATAAGATGATGTTCTACATAGCTCTAAGCTACACTCCTGCCATATTTTTTATTTTCTATTTTGAAGCAGGGTCTCACTAAATTGTTGTGGATCTCACAAAATTGCTGAGACTAACCTTAAAACTATGATCCTCCTAGCTTATCTTCCCAAGTGCCATATTACAGGTGTGCACCACCAATTTTGGCTTTATCATTTTATTTAATTCTCACAAAAATATTATTCAAGGTAGATAATATCTATTTTTTTTCCTTCTTTCTTTCTTTTTTTTTGTGGTGCTGGGGATTGAACCCAGGGGCATTCTACCTCTGAGCTACAGCCCCAGTTCTATTTTTTATTCTTTATTTTGAAACCGGGTCTCACTAAGTTGCAGAGTGCCTCACTAGGTAGCTGAGGCTGGCCGCGAACCCGGATCCTCCGGTCTCAGCCTCCCGAATGCTGGGGTTACAAGCGTGCGCCACCACGCCCCGCTTGTTTTTCTTTTTAAATTTTTTATTGGTGCATAATGCAGTTCATAATTCCTGCTAGGCGTATTCACAGGATTTTTGTTCAAATTAAGAGTTATTTGATGATACCATCTGAGAAAACATAGCTGATAAGAGGGAGAGATTAAGTCCTATGCCATGTGTATTATATGAAACATATATAACAGGCCACCTGGGACATACAACACTAGTGTAGCTGATTCTGGGAAATGTGTTGACCAGTTAGCACCAGAAGAGCCAGAGCACTTCATTCCTTAATCTAGGCTGGACTCACTTCCGGAACTATGTCAATGCACATGATACCTGTTAGTCACAGTGAGAATGGCTAAACCTACAAGTGGATTCTGGGGAACTCCTCAGATTGGAGGCACAGTTCAGCCCAAGCCTTCACCCATGGGTGGGCAGGATAGATGGACACCTGTGTCTGGGAGAGGTCGGCAGGATAGATGGACACCTGTGTCTGTACCACCTTACCCGTGTACAGTCCAACCAGAGCAACCTCTCAGTGTGATTGGTGCCACTACGCACATTTCTATCATTTTGGGTCTTATGTGGCTAGAAACCCTGCAATGCTTCACTGCACATATACATTGCCCCATTTACATTGGTTTGATTTAATGATTTTTTACTTTATGTTGCAAAAGTGATTCACATCCAAAAGAAACCATTCTTAGAATTTTGAATTTTGATTCTTTCCTGAGCTACAGTACAATCTTCTCTCATGATTCTTGGTAGAGCTGCTGCCCCCAGTCAGCCTGGCCACCACAAAGGTAAACAATGAACACCATAGTGTCCAATGTTACAACAGTTTTGTAGATGCAGATATTCAATAATTTATTATAAAATAGACTTTGTGTTGGAGGATAGTGCCCAACTATAAACTTATGTAAGTTTTCTGAGCATCTTTAAGGAAGACTAGGCTAAACTATGATGTTCCATAGGTTAGGTCAATTAAATGCTTTTCTTTTCTTTTTTAATTTTTTTTGGGGTGATAATGGGGATTAAACCCAGGGACATTCTGCCTCTGAACTATACCCACAGCTGTATTTTTTGTCTTTTGCCTCCCTTTATAACTTTTTTTAAATTTTGAAACAAGGTCTTGCTAAGTTACTGAGGCTAGACTCAAATCTGTGATCATTCTGTCTCAGACTCCCAAGTACTGAGATCACAGGCATGTGTCACCACACCCAACAAATACATTTTCAACTTATAACATTTCCAACTTACAATGGGTTTATTAGGATATATCCCCATCATAAGTTAAGGAACATCTGTATGTGATTGGTAAAGGATATTTGACAGCTCAGTGCCCAAATGCCATTCCTATGTTTTGGAAATCTCCTATTGCTAACCTTTGTGAGAAGCAGGACATTAGATCCCACAAAGGAATCTGAAAAGGCAAGATGTTCATTCTTCCTGCCAGGGGGCTGAGTTATGGGCACGTGACCTTTTATAGACCAATTAAATGTTCTTAATCTCTGGATCACATGGTATAAAGAAACAGTGGTATTCGGGAATCCACCACGTTGGTGGGAGCAATGAAATTCAGTGTCCAACAGCAGCAAGAGCATTTCCTTAACTGGAGTTAAGGAGTGGACCTGGGGTGACTGGGATAGTCCTATTGATTACAAGTCACCTCAAAATAGCTTAGATTGGGGACCCCTCAGAGTGACTACAGCCAACCAATACTCACCACACACATTCCTAGCCACTCTTGGACTCACCTAGGCATAAACCCACGTTGCTGCCCTTTACTCTGCACTGGGCATCAGGGAAAGTGGTTCACTACCCAGCACTGATATTTCATTCCTGTATAGGCTGCCATTCTGACCATTGGGTTTTATTTGGTCCTTTTCCCGGCCAGATCTGCGACTGTTGCCATTGATTCCCAACACCTTTCCCATAAATCACTTCCTCCTTAGTCGAGCTATAGTTTGTTTCTGTTGTTTGTGATCAAGAATCTTGACCAGAATCAAGGCATGGAAGAACATGCCTGTATTCCCAGTACTTGGGAAGTTGAAATAGGAGGATCACAGGTTCGAAGCAAGCCTCCTCAATTTAGCAATGCCCTCAGCAACTCAGCAAGACTTTTTCAAACTAAAAATAGGGATAAGGGTGTAGCTTGGAGCTAGAATGCCTCTGGGTTCAATCTCTAGCATCCTGACCAAATGATATGAAACTATAGATTTGTCTCATGATGCCCATTTGACTCTCCCTAAACATTTTTCTTTCCTGTAATCTCGAACAAACATTATACTCTGAAAACCAGCAGATCCCTTTTAACTGAAGAGGTATTTTTTCCACACTGGAGCTGCAATTGACTTTGGGATTAGGGAAAAGTCTACTTTCCCTTCCCTCTTATCTTCCCTTCCAGCAGTGCTCCCTGTAGCCAGCTCATATCTAAACTTTCACATTAAATTTCCTTTTCTTCCAGGAGCCTTCTCTGAACTTGGGAATTTTGGATATCTGGTCTTTCTAGATCTGACAGTAAGCTTGGGATATCAGATTTGGTTTTCTTCTTTAGTTCTCTCTTCTTGGGACTTCATCATATACTGTACCCATCTATATACCTCAGGGCTATTATAGTTGTATGGTTAGGAACCCATTCAAAACCACTTCAGTGAAATAAAGTGGAGTTGCTCCATACAGATCCAGGGTCTAAGATTCAGTGTTATCTCTTTCTCTAGCTGTGTCTCTTTGTTCTGCCTTTTCTTTAAACTCTCGAGGTGATTTTGATGCACAGGAAAGTTTGAAAACAATTATCCCAGAGATCTTCAGCCATCCTTACACATTTCTATGAGTTGGTATTTCAAAGAAGGATTGATGATAAAATGGGCTTTCAAAAATACACTCTTCTGCCGGGCGTGGTGGCGCACGCTTGTAATCCCAGCATTTGGGAGGCTGAGACCGGAGGATCCGGGTTCGCGGCCAGCCTCAGCTACCTAGTGAGGCACTCCGCAATTTAGTGAGACCCGGTTTCAAAATAAAGAATAAAAAATAGGGCTGGGGGTATAGCTCGGAGGTAGAATGCCCCTGAGTTCAATCCCCAGTACCGCAAAAAAAAAAAAAAAAATACACTCTTCTTACTATCAATAACATTCAAACAATGAAAAAAAGAGTTTTAAAAAAATGTTAGTCTCAAATTTCAATGTTTTCCTTTGTAATCATATTGTTATACTTTTATTTGACCACTAGTGGACACTGTTGAGCTTTTGAACTCTACTTTTGATGCTTGATGAGGAGGCAAGAGGTTGTATGCATGGAGAAATCAAATCAAAATTAAGACAGCAACAATCTTTCTACAATCCTATTTATTTATTCAGCATGCACGAGTCTAAAAAGTGTTTATTTCAATCATATTTAGAGTAGCATACAAAATTAGGAACAACTAAACATGCGTTGCTCATGAAAAATGTATAGCAGAGATACAGCTTAATGGCTAATGGCATAACTGAACAACAAAACAGTATTCTATTTCTCAGATAAATGGCATGCTTTCTTTTTATGAAAAAATATTTTGCATTTCCCAATTCCCTTTTCTTCAAAACTCTTCCTTAATTTGAGAATGTCAGCATTTTCATAAAAACTCAACCCAAATACTGAAAAGCGGAAGATAACAAGCTATTATTAAAAGGTGACCTTGTGATGAGGATTTGGAGCAAAAGATAATGATTGAATTTTAAGTAATGTATACTTTATTTTCATGAGTGAAATTATGAACTTGTCATATAGATTATATGAACTTCTGTAAAGAGAATCCAGGATCACTTAATTCTCTGAGTTATTGCGATATCATGCTAATAATCACTTTATAATGTTGGAGGTAGCAATTTTTAATAGGAGGACTACAAGTCCTGGAACAAAATCTATGAATAAACTCCATTCCTACTACATATTTGCTGCCTGACCTTGGGCAGTTGCTTGATCTCTCTGATCTTTTATTTTCTTACCTATTATAGTTGGAATAAGTAATGCCTTCCTAGTGTGTTTATTAAAAGGAATAAGTTAGAAAGTGTAAGAAAAGTCCCAGAAAAAAGTAGGTGGCACAAATGAGACTATCAGTAAACATTAACTTTATTTCCATTCCCTAAAAGAAACCACTCTTTGAAGGTTCTGTCTTTAAAATGGGACCAAAACCATAGGCTTTCAAATGAGCATGGCCATCAGAAATCAATGGTTGATGGATGCCTCTTTCTTCACCTAATACCAAAATTCTATGAAGTAGATCCTGAGTGTGTTTTTGATCACCATTAGATCCTCAGCAACTAGCAAAGTACATGGCTTATATTGAGGGCTCTAAAGAATGAATAATCTGCATAGATTCTTAGTTGAAATGGACCTCTATAACAGGAGGCAGATTAGCAAGTGAAAAAAACCCAGAAAAGCTCATTAACATACATGTTTCATATACATATGGGTGACACCCAGGAAATGAATAGTCATCAAGGAGGTGACTTTGAATTCCAGATGACACAGCATCTTAAAAAAAAGAGCAATTTTTTTTCAAGAATTGGCCAGACAAAAGAAAAGGACCTTGAGGCTCCATGGGTGGCTCCATGGGTGGTAACTTGGGGGAAAGCATATAAATGGTAGATATTCTAATTAGATAAACTTGTTAAGGTAGATTCCTTTGGTATCATTCCCAGGCCAATAAAAGGTCCAAAGTCATTTTTGGAGTCCACAGCTTGTCTTTAGCCTTTGCTCTTCCTAGTATAATGGAGAGGAAAGGGTATCTTTTTTTTGTTTTAAATCTACATCCTACTTTTGGGCAGACAGAAGGAAGGTAGAGAACTTTTCTGCATCTGCAATTGTCTTCAGCTAAATAATACTTCATATTTTGGGGTAGTATATACTGATTTCCTACAGGCCTCAATTCATAGTGTTAAATGAATAGATATGCCACTAAAATATAGAAAATATAATTTAGTTCCTGTGACATAGACATTATGCTGCTACATCAGGTAAAAGGTGAGAATGTAAAAGTAGTCCAGGTTGTTGTCGCCATTCTGAGAGTCCTACATAGGAACTTGTTTAGCTATACTCAGTAAGGCTGTCAATATGTTCTAAGGATTTCCAACTCAAGTAGGTTCTAATATGAAAAATGCTATGATTTAAAAGTAAAATGTCCCTCAGACCTCATGCTTGGAGGTGGTCTCTGGAGGTGTGGCCTTGGGGACTTTATATGTTCCTTGCCCTCTCCTCTTTTTCCCTCTGTTCACTGCCATCATACCTAAAAACATACAACAGCAACTGCTGCTTGAAAGCTGTTGTAACATGGACTGAAAATTTCCAAAAATGTGAGCAAACTAATCCTCTTTTCTCTAAGTTGTGGTCACCAGGTATTCTGGGTTACAGATTTGAGAATGCTGACTGAAACAAAATTCAAGAACCAAGGAGGCCTGGAATCTAACAGGATCTCCTTCCTATCTGTATAAGCTACTCACAAACATCCTGCAGAGGTTGACCCTACCATCTAACTATGCCATGTTTTAAAAAGTTAATCTTGCCTAGAATATTAGAATTTGGTTTATAGGCTCTATCCTCCACTCAAAAAATAGAGCCAGGTATGATGGCACAATCATATAATCTCAGCACTTGAGAGATTGAGACAAGACAATCACAGGTTTGAGACTAGCCTCAATAACTTAGTGAGACCTTCAGCAATTTAGCCATACCCTGTCTCCAAATAAAAACAAAACAAAAATAAAATAGAGCTGAAGATGTAGCTTGGAGGTAGAATGCCCTTGGGTTGAATACCTAGTGCTATACACACACAAAACAAGTAGATGGAAAATTCAAGAGGAGTAATTGAAGAGAGTTAATCTAAGGGTGTGTGCTGGGCATAGTGATAAAACATGGAAAGTAAACCATCCAGAGATGGAGAGAGCTGGAGCTAAAAAAAACAGGTTGCCTGAGAAGCAACTGTGGCCCTGGGTAGAGGAACATAGTCCCTGCTAAACTGTACTCCAATATGGAGGGAACCAGAAAAACAAAATCCTAAACTCTTTCTCATCTCCTTCCATGCTCTCCTGGTAGTACCCACATTTTGCCAAACCCAAATGGAAGCCAGAGGGCAACAGAGTATCCACTGATGTAATCCATATTGCTCAGGCTTCCAGAACACAAAGAGGGTCAGAGAAGCATATAGAGTGGATCTGGAGGGGAAATAGGGAATGTCAAACACAGCTTGGTATGCACCATATACCTTTCACAGGGAATATCTCATTTAATCTCCACTCAAACCTAGAAAGGTGGGAATTTGTATCCACATTTTGGGATAGTAAACAGTCTCAGAGAAACTAAGAATTACTTGACTTGCCCAGGATCACAAAGCTGGTAAATAGTAGAATCAAAATTCCATGCTGTAGCTTTTAATTTGTGACCATGCTCTTAACCATCATGTGATAATGCCTACTTCTCCAATGTTAGAAATCATAGCAGTGATATTGGAAAATAAGACTGTGCAAAAGACATAAGTGAGTTCCCTCTTCAGATTTACTAATAAGTTGACTTTACTAAAAAAAGCTGAAATTTTCAGTGGACTGAAGTCCCATACCCACACATATTCTCCTTGAGTTATTTTTTTTCTTATTTTAAGATATAAGAAATTATTAAAAAATAATAGTTCTAAGTGACATAACTGAAAATGACAGAATAAGCAACCAAGCAAATGCTGGCTCAAGAAAAAGTCAACTTTGAAAGCAGGAGCACTTTGGGACATTTTCACTTGCCCCTTGCTCCACACACAGCCCTAGCTTGGTAGCAGTCTTAAAGACAGCAGCCCACATTCTTAGTTTGGGACCCCAGGTTCCAGAAGCAGCAGAAGAGATACTATTCTCAAAGAACTGCATTTATCTGTTCTAATCTGTCTGGAAGAAACCTGAAGTACCAATGAGAGGTGCTTGTATTTCAGGCAGTGGGCTCTCCTTGGAAATATTGTAAGCAAATGCATAACCCACAGCTGCCTGAGGCAAAAGATTATAATCAAGGAAAGCAATATGATTCCAGAAGTCTGAGAGAGACTGCTGGGGAGAGTTTCTTTGGGAAATTAGATTATTCAAAAGTTCAAGCGTATACTGATAAATTTAGAAAGGCATGAACGTGACATTGGCAGAATACATCCTCAGAAAATACCTCAGAAAATACTGAGCCTTCACCTCCAGGTGATTTCTAAACTCAGTACAAAGAAGTGGAGGTGAGTCAGAGTTGTAAACTGCCTAGCTAAGTGTTGACTCTCCTCCTTTTCATCCCTCCTCCTCTTCCTTTCATTCCCTCTTCTCCTTTTCCTCCTCTCCCCTCCTCCTTCCCTTCCTCCTTCTTTTCCTTCTCTCTTTTCTTTTCGTCCTCCTACTCCTTTTCCTCTTTCTTCTACTCCCACACCCCATGGCTGTCAAGGAAATTACTTTAAATCAAAGGACAAAAGGAAAAAAATAAAAAGCCAACCTAGGGAATGGGAGAAAATATTTATAAATCATATGCCTGATAAGGACCTAGTAGCCAGAATATATAAAGAACTTCTGCAATTCAACAACAAAAATACAAAACCCCCAAATGAATGACAGGACAAAGGACTTGTATAGACATTTCCCCAAAATATTTACACAAGGCCAACAGGCACGTTAAAAGATGTTCCACATCATTAGTCCTTATGGAAACACTAATCAAAACTACAAGGAGATATCACTTTACACCTATCAGAATGGTTCTAATTTTAAAAATAAAAATTAAAAAATATTAGTAAGAATGTAGAAAACTTGGAATACATGTACATTGCTGTTGGGAATATAAAAATGGTTAAGCAACTATGGGACGTTTTTTAGCAGTTTTCAAAGAGTTACCACATGACCCTGTGATTCCACTCCTATGTATATATTAAATAGGATTGAAAATGGGCACTCAAACAAATGCGTCCACCTGTCCATAGCAGCATTATTCACAGTTGCCAAATCATAGAAACAATCAAATGTCTACAACAGATGAATGGATAAACAAATTATGATATATCCATATAATAGTATATTATTCATCCATAAAAATGAAGTACTGATACATAAATAATACAGATACACATTTGAAAGCTTACTCTAAGTGAAAAATACATAAAAGTTTATTCCATTTATGTGAAATGTCCAGATAAATAGAGTCAGAAAGCACACTGGCTTCCTGGGGCTACAAGGAAGAGAAAATGGGGAGTTACTGTTTACTAGGTACAGAGTTTCATTTGGGGGCAATAACAATATTTTGTAACTAGAGAGAAGTGGTGGCTGTTCAGCATGTTGAATCGACTAAATATCACTTGTTTATTGTGTTTAAAATGGTTAATTTAATATAATTGGAGTTTCACTTCAATTTTTGAATATTTAAAAAGAGGGTTGAGGCTAGTTAGACTCTAGTTAGACAGCTTATTAGACTCTATTTCAAAATAAAAAATAAAATAAGGGTAGGGGTATAGCTCAGAAATATAACACCCCTGGGTTCAATTCCCAATACCACCAAATTCTTTAAAGATAAAAAAATCAGTAAGTCCAGATCTCACAGTTGCCAATGGTTACTAGCAGAGAAACAGAGTAATATTTAAAAGCTCCAACCCATATTACACAGACTGTATGACACTGCTGTTTGTGGCACAAAACGGCATTCCTTACAAATCCAGATAATCTGACTGGCATTTCTGGGCTTGAGTTGCATGTCATTCTGTGATGACATAAGTAAAAAGGCATAGCAATGGTGCATTTTTGCCTTCTCCCATTCTCTCAGTCCTCCTTTTTCTCCTCCTTGATGTCATTTCTGCTTGGAAGTCGTGCCACATCATCTAGTAAAAAATTTGTATATGAGCACAAACTATACAAAAGTCTGTATTTACCATGAGATGAAATAAATGAAGGACTTAATTGTTTGCATTATGAGTTAGGCTTTCACTTTAGTACAAAAATAGTGAGCAATCAGGATTCCTTCAACGCTCCCAGATCATCTGGAAATTGATTCTATTTACAGGAACTAGATTTTTACCCAGCAATTATAGAAGATAAAACTCACATGTATGACAGGTAATAGCAATGCTCGTCAAATATTTCTATTTTTTCTTATAAGCACATGGTACGATGACACTTCCAAACACTTCTGAACTCAAATGTGGCAATGAGATTTGCTTCAGATTAGATAGAAAGAGTAAGTTCTAATGTTCTACAGCACAGTGGGGTGACTAGCTCACAATAGCCTGTCTTATATTTTATTAATCACAAGAAGAGAGGAGCTTAAAGATTCCAAACACAAAGTAATGATGAAGGGGAGAAACGCTAATTACCCTGATTCGATGTGGCCATATTGCATACATGTATTGAAATATCACACTGTATCATATAAATAAGTACAATAATTATGTGTTAACCAAAAATTGATAAAAATATTTAGGGAGAAGGAAATGTGAACTATCCTGATTTGATCATTAAACACTGCATATATGTATTAAATTATGATCCCATGCTCCATAAATTCATAAAATTAACTTTCAAACATTGGAAATGCATAAAATCCATAAAAATAAAGGAATGTAAGAAAAAGAAAGATGAAATGTTAGAAATAAATGAATGTTAATAGAAATAAAGTATGTTATTATCAGAAATTTTAAGTTTCTCTTTTCTCTGTGCCACATCAATTGGCAAAGTTTCAAATGGTGGCTGTTGCATCGCCCTGTGTCCTGGAGTGAGATAACATGGAACAGAGCCTCCAGCTGTCTTGTGACATGTAGTATGAACAATAAATACATCTCTGTTGTTTCAAATCACAGAGATTCCGAATATGTTTGTTATCACAGCATAACCCAACCTATCATGACCGATATTTTTTTTTTATTCCTATTGTGTTTTCATCTCAGTGGCTACTAACTTTTTGAATGTGGTTTTTTTAAAAACATCACAAATGAAAGTAGTTGTACTTTATGTTTCCATTGGTTAAGATCATTTATAATAACACAAACCTAATAGGAAGTCTGCTGCTTTGAGATCCACTTGTATTTTATGAATAATAAGTGGGTCTGCATGTCTGTGAAAACGACAATATATATAATTGATATTCTGTGGATTCCATCACCAGACAATACTCAGTGACCTTTTGTGGAGTCACAGACCACTGGTCATAACTCCATGGCTGCCCAGTGGGTTTGTAATCCAGGTAATTCACTCAACAAACATCTTTTGTGTGCTTAATAGATGGATATAATACTGTATTATATACAGAAAGTATCTCAAAAGATTTGTGAAGACTCATCCATATCTTTATGGGTCAAAAAATATTCATGGGAGACAGACAATAATGAGACAGTATGTTCCAGTGGTCAAGTAAAGCAGTAGAGTTTAGTAGTTAAAAGTGTGGGTCAAATCTCAGTCAGATTGAACCTGGGATTAAATCTCAGTCATGTCACTTATTAACTCTCTGACCTTAGATAAACTATTTAACTGCTCTAATTTCCTCTTCTGTAAAGCTGAGAAAACAGTGATACCTACCTCAAAAAGTGTTATTATCCCCAATTTATAGATGAGAAAGGATCTCAAAAAGTGTGTTATGAGCCCCAGATTATACAGCTGGTGTGTGCTAGAACTGGAGTTTGAAACCAGGTCTGATTCTAAACTTATATTCAAATTCACAAACTCTCATATAAGATCTGACATGAGAAATTTATTTTAGGATTATTGCAGGAAAAAATATCTGCAATAATCCTAAAATAAATTGGGGATAATAACACTTTTTGAGGTAGGTATCACTGTTTTCTCAGCTTTACAGAAGAGGAAATTAGAGCAGTTAAATAGTTTATCTAAGGTTAGACAGTTAATAAATGACATGAGTGCAGGAAAACTGTTTGGTTTCCAATAAGAAAGGTATATGCTTTCCATTTAAACATATCTCTAATTACACAATTGATTTGGATTATTTTTTGTCTTTCTTTGCTTTCACTCAAAAGTTGGGAACAGAATTTGAAGGTAAATAACAATTATATTGATCCTTATGGGTACAATATGTGAGGGATTCATGGAAAAATCTTCCTTGGATTGGATTTTCAATTTCTATTTCTCTATCTTCCCTTTTATTATTTCAGTATGCTTATTTTTTGTTGCAAACCACGTCAAATCTTTTGTGGCCAAAAGTAGGGCACACAACATATATGTAAGTAAAATAAAATTGTATGTTGTTTTGCTGGTTAGGAAATTATTATTACCATTTATTTGCTTTTCAAACCCTTTCTTCATATAATACAAAGAAATCCTTTGGCTCAATCTTTACCTCACCCTCAATGTGATACTCAGTTTTAGGACTGGTAACAGAGGTACTCTCCATCTCTATTTTAGTTATTTAACATTCTCATGAACTTATCATTTATCAGGTATTAGGTGCCTTGTGAAAATTCTCCTTTAATTCTCAATATACCCTGTGAGATAGGTTCTAGTTACTATCCTCACTTTACAGATGGGAAGCTGATGCACAGAAAGGTTATATAATTTTATAAGACCACACAGATAGCAAGTTGCTCAGGGAAGATTTAAATTCAGAGTATCTTGCTTGTTTAGCCTTAAAATGAGGCTAAACACATAAATAGTCATGAATAAGAGCACTTAAAATTTTTGATAGTCAATAGATGCTTAGCAAACATTTGGGGAATAAATGATGAAATGAATAAATGAATCTCAAGACTTGCCCAGGACACTTCTTACTTTTCTTATGGACTGATCTTATTCTGTTTTTATTTTCACAAGGATACTAACTCAGCTTGGTTTCTGGTGTATAGCCCTTCCATTAGCCCTCTAGACTTGGTATCTGATAATTGTTTTTTCTGGCTTGACCTACTGTAGCCACTTAAGGACTCTTGCTCAGACTCACCCTATGATTCCCTCAGCTTTCAGAAACCTTTAAGTAGGGTCCTGCACTAGCACCAACCCCTCAAGAAACAAATAGCACTCTTGTCCCACTTTGCTAGAATCCTGACTAAGCCTGCCTCAGGTACCCTCAAATGGAGAATTTATAAATTCTAATCAATGAAGCCGGGCGTGGGGTTGTAGCTCAGAGGTGGAATATACTTGGTTCAATTCCCCAGTACCATTAAGAAGAAAAAGAACTTAACAGGACAAATAATGCTGTCTCTCACTTCTTGAGCTCTTCTGGCACCTTGGGTTCTGATTTTTATTGCTACCTTTTGTCTGCGAGTTAGGAATTTACTTCCCTTGGAACAATCTTTCACAAAACATATTTCTTTCCAGGGTACCCACAGCACAAGTGGAGTTCACTCGTGGCCAAGGAGTAGCCATGTCCTATGAAGACGGGTGTCATCATTCCAATTTCCTCCTTGTCCTATCAACCTAGGTTTCCCATGCTCTGGAATGTGCGAACTCACTAAATATTTAAGAAAGAGACCCTTAGTCAGGTCTGATATCCTATTTGAGTCACTTTTAATTCCATGTTGATACTGAGGATCTCTCTGGCAATTGTGCTCAGTACTGTAAAACTCTGGGTGGGAAGAAGAAAGAGGAGGAAAAAGGAAGGACATTGAGATTGAGGTTCTTCACATAATGAGAGGCAAAACTGGATCAGAGATCCAGTAGCATAGTGATTTTTAACATTTTGGATCAAGTTAAAAGTTTTTACTTAGCTGGGCGTGGTGGCACACGCTTGTAATCCCAGCATTCGGGAGGCTGAGACCGGAGGATCCGGGTTCGCGGCCAGCCTCAGCTACCTAGTGAGGCACTCCGCAACTTAGTGAGACTTGGTTTCAAAATAAAGAATAAAAAATAGGGCTGGGGGTATAGCTCGGCGGTAGAATGTCCCTGAGTTCAATCCCCAGTACCGCCAAAAAAAAAAAAAAAAGTTTTTACTTTCAAATTGTTTTAAATCCTATCAGTTCAATTCTCTCACATTCATTGAAGTCAACAAAAATAAACAGCTGAAATAAGCCAGAAATCAAAGGCAATAAAAATATGCAGTTTTATAGCATAGTTCCATCAAGAAATATGAGGACTATGCTTTATCTAATATGTGTATTTCCAATTTTAAAGGCTTGAAGAAATGTTGAAGTTAAGTCTCCTATTGCCTTTCAGATGATAACTTTGTTTTTATACTCAAAAAGCTATGCTTGCAAAACAGCATTTTCTTCCAATAAATTCTTTTTCTATGGCTACAGCAGAACTGTCTCATTGCGATTGGTTACATATTTGGACTTTCTTTGTCTGATGTCAACTGAGTATTTGATCATGTGCAAGGCAGTGATATACAGTAATCCCAGAACAGTGGCGATCCCATTGATTAGAATTTTTTTTTTTTTTTTTTGCGGTACTGGGGATTGAAATCAGGGGCATTCTATCTCCAAGCTATACCCCCAGCCCTATTTTTTATTCTTTATTTTAAAACCGAGTCTCACTAAGTTGCGGAGTGCCTCACTAGGTAGCTGAGGCTGGCCGCGAACCCGGATCCTCTGGTCTCAGCCTCCCGAATGCTGGGATTACAAGCATGCGCCACCACGCCCGGCCCAACTTTCCTTCTTAACATATGCCTGTAATCTTAGTACTTGGGAAGTTGAGACAGGAGGACTGCAGGTTCATGACCAGCCTCAGCAACTTAGACTCTCATCGACCTAGTGAGAACCTGTTTCAAAATAAAATAGAGATGGGGATGTAGCTCAGAGGTATAATGTTCCTCGATTCAATTCCCAGTATCCCCCCAAATACTAGCATATTATACTATAAAAATGCTAGTATTATATATATTATATATTATAATATATACATATATTATATATAATATTATAAATAGAAGATGCATTGAAATTATAACAATTTGGCTATATTGGGTTAAATGTATTAATGAATTGATTTTACTTCTTTCTTTTGCATTTTTAATATAACTGAGAAACTTTAAATTTATGTATGTGGCTCCATTTTATTTCTATTAGACTATACTGGGCTGTAATTTTGTTGGGGACTGGGACCATGGAGGAAGTAACTGTCCAGTAGAATCTATAGCCACAGAGGAGTCACAGTTTCTGTCAGTAACATGTCTGAGCTACAAGGCATTTACTTATGCCAGATGGGGGAGGGGATTCCTGGCTTCTCCCTTCCTCTTCTTTCCAGGCTTCTGTTGGTATCTCTCATTGTCAAACTCAGTGGGAAGCCTGCTGAAACAGTTGACTGGAGACTACAGCTTTTAGGACTAATACTCCCCAAATACTGGCAGAGCAAGACCAAACAGGTAAATTAATTGTACACATAGATAGCATTATTCCTATTTACTACCAACCCTATTTTATAGATGAGAAGGAAACAGAAACACAGAGCACTTAAGTAATTCTCCAAGATCACACAGCAAGGAAGTGGCAAAATCAGGTTCTACATACACCCAGAAAGTCTGTCTCTGGAAGCTGTGTTCTTAATTAGTTTTCCTATTTTTTATTCCCACTGCTTTAACTTCCTCTTCTACCATGTCCTAAAGCCCTGCCACTGAGCTGCTCCTGCTGCAAGCCTCTTATCATGAACTGATCTTGGAAACCCCAAAACCTTTGAAGTTGTGATCTCTAAGTAAACCTTTCTTCCTCTAAGTTGTGCTTGTCAGGTATTTTGGTCACAACAATGAAAAAGATGACTAAAACATACCTTGATTGGGAAACAACTCCCTTCAACTATTGGCATTATTACATCCAAGTTTTAAATCTTTCAATAAGAGAAACTCTAAGTTCAAGCCTGTGATCCCAGTTCCCAGGAGGCAGAGACAGGAGGAATGCAGATTCCAACCCAAGTTGGGCAACTTAGTGACACCTTTTTCAAAATAAAAAAATAAAAATAGAGCCGGGCGTGGTGGCACACGCTTGTAATCCCAGCATTCGGGAGGCTGAGACCGGAGGATCCGGGTTCGCGGCCAGCCTCAGCTACCTAGTGAGGCACTCCGCAACTTAGTGAGACTCGGTTTCCAAATAAAGAATAAAAAATAGGGCTGGGGGTATAGCTCGGAGATAGAATGCCCCTGAGTTCAATCCCCAGTACCGCAAAATAAATAAATAAATAAATAAAAATAAATAAAAATAAAAGGGCTGAGAGTGTAGCTCAGAGGTAGAATGCCTGCCTCTTGGTTCAATTCCAAATAATGCACACAAATACACATACACAAGGGCACACACACACACACACACACACACACACACACACACACACACACACAAGTCAAAGTCCCAACCCCTTTTTAGTAGCCCTGTTGTAACTAAACAAGCCTCTAGGGTGGAAGAAGTTATTCCTTCAACAAGGCCAAGCTCTTAATTACCTACTTTCAGGAATACTGAAGTTCAGTCTGTATTTAAGGGTGCTCCAAAAGACTGACAACGCAGGCTCTTTGTCATCTAATCAAATCACCTGGTAAGAACATCATCTTTGCTTAGTCTTTCCATTGCCTCTAAAGGCTCGGCTTTTGGAGTAAGTATTGTGGAAAAGAGAGGGAATTGTCGGTTATTTCTTTAGCCTTCTATTCCCTGGGACAATAGATCAGACTGGATGTTTATTGATTATGGAGAAGAGAGGGGAAGCGGGTGCAGTGGTTTCAGGATGGTCACTGGGTCACAGGGTCAGGGTTCTAAATGTTATTGTTCAGACTGCTATTGATAGCTTTGCTTATTAGAGAGAATTAGATCCTTTGTACTGTTTGTAAAAGCAAGGAAGTCCTGGCCAGACTCTGGCTTAAGCAAAACCTTTAATACTGTCAGTCACAGGGCCCCTCCAGTCTGAGCCCTCTGTGGGAGTTATTGAAAGGCCAACTACCTTTACTCATTCATAGATCTGTCTGAATAGACCCAAAACACTTCAGAAAGCAGAGGAATCCTTGTCATGACTATGCAGGTGTTTTTCATATGATGGCATGTTTAGACAGTTCTGAAAACTGTGGGTTGCAAAAATTGTTAGCTCTCATC
This sequence comes from Graphiurus murinus, assembly GCA_004027655.1. Lineage (NCBI taxonomy): Eukaryota > Metazoa > Chordata > Mammalia > Rodentia > Gliridae > Graphiurus > Graphiurus murinus. The sequence goes on along the minus strand of PVLC010008520.1, from coordinate 33,889 downwards.
ACCCATTATTGTAATTACTTCCTTACTGCTAGCCATTCCTACTACATATAAACTCTATGAGAGCAAGAACCACATCCATTTCGTTCTCTGTTCCATCCCCACGACCAATAATGGAGCTTGGCATGTAGTAGAAAATAAACATTTGTTAAATAAAAGTGAAAATTTATATAACACCTAACATATGTACTTGTCTATTAGTCTAAGTGAGACTACATCTATAATCTATGAACTTACAAAATATAACTAGTCCATATCTATCTCACAGAAACTAGACTATTCACAGTTAATCCAATTTGCAGATAAGGATACTGAGGCCCACAAGTGTTAAGTTAAAATATCCCAAAGACAACAGAACTATGAAGTAGAAGAGCTGGGATTTGAATCCAAGCATCCTAACCATTTTTTTAAGTACCATATTTTGTTCCAAGCATGGTATAGACATCTAGAATGAAAATAGAGTTTTCCTCATGTGGAGAGTTATAAGAAGACAGAAAGGGGCTGGGAGTGGAGTTCAGTGGTACAGTATGTGCTTAACATGTCCGAGGCCAAGGATTCTATCCCCAGCAAAAAAAAAAAAAAAAAAAAAAAAAAAAAAAAAAAAAAAAAAAAAAAAAAAAAAAAAAAAAAAAAAAAAAAAAAAAAAAAAAAAAAAAAAAAAAAAAAAAAAAAAAAAAAAAAAAAAAAAAAAAAAAAAAAAAAAAAAAAAA
>PVLC010008520.1:0-33082 GCA_004027655.1 Graphiurus murinus | reverse complement strand
GAAGCAAGTGTCTTCCCTCTCTCGAGGTATTGAGTAGGCAGAAGAGTATACAAAGCAGTGAGCAGGCTAAAGTTTGAAGTGAGTACTGTAGATACCTTGGCAGAGAAGCCTTGGCAATCCCGGATGCAAAGAGAATGAAGTAAGGCTTTACAGACCTAGCAAGGACTGAGCTGGAGGGGATGTGTGTGACAGGGAGCAGTAGCTTCTTCAATTTCTTTAAGAAGGGATGATTGTCTTGAACAGCTAATAGACACATAGAGAAGGCATCAGAGCTTTGGGCTTTGTTAAATGTACCCAATTGGAAAGAGGGATACAGCCAGTCCCCCAGGCAACCTTCTAACATTTCCAGCAGGAACAAAGAAGTGTACTTTTGGGGAAACCTTATGATTGGCCCTATCTCCCAAGGCACCTTAACAACTAAAGTGTTCATCACCTTAATGCCAAGTTTATGTAATTCCATTCAGCTGCTGAGGAAAGAAAGCAAACAAAGAGAAAAACAAGAAGACATTGTCACTCTAAGGAGATTCAGAGAGAGCTAATAAAATTGCCCATATTACCTACTCAAGAGACGCTACATATTATATTTCATTTAGTTCATTTAGTTCCTGAGCATCCCATAGGGTATGCACTCAAAACTGTTTTAAAATATTGATTTACTTTAAACCCAGTTATATATATTTCCATTTTGATGTGCCATATATTCAAGAATGCATTTAAATATTCTATTAAAATGGATTCGTTGTCACATAATATAGAATCCACCAAAGTAATAGCTAACATTTCAGCACTAATCCTTCATCACAGCTACGTCAAACTCTTGATACCCCCTTCATCCCTTTCCAATCCTGGCACCTGTAACCATAGCAACATACACTGAAACCTTTCAAGCAGAACAGAACTGACAATCACACTAACAGCACAAATACCTGAGCTGAGAAAAGAGAGGAGTGGCCCAAGTAGGCAGCTGTTGAAATTAAGAGCTAATGACAAACAAACAAACAAAAAACAGATGGAAACAAGCCCCGGCTCACACAGATGCCTCCTTGAAGCATATGAGTGGTATGTAGAGCCCAATTTGATTTATGTTTTATTAGTGACACCATTATCGATGAATAAATACTTCCTTAGACATCATCTAAACAAAATAAGTGAAGCAGAAACTTAAAAAATAAGTTGTTTGGAGGAAAATTCAAGGGCTGTATTTATTTGCCAAAAATTGCAGCCATGTTTTTGACTCATCTGGGTAGTGAGACAGAAAAGTGAGCTCCACTTAACTGAGTCCTTTGGAAATATAAACACATGTCCTTAAACTGTGAAGAATTGTCTGCTATTGAGAGAAGACTTCCATTAGCCAATTAGAGTAATTACATGGATTAGGATTTCTTGGTTTTGGTGGTTTCCTTTTTTTTTTTTAACCCCTAATCCTTTATTGCCTAGTAAAGGAAGAGATGAACAGCTGATATAGCCAGAGAATTAAATGAGGGCAAACTAGGACATTCTCATTTTCAAATCCCAAAATGTAATTGAAATTTTATGCTTACCTCAACATAACAACATGTGATGATTTCTGCTCAAGGGAAGGCATAAAGGGTCATGTTCCACCAAGACTTCAATTACAGTAGCTTCTATCTCCCCTAAAACAGCATTTGGTCTTAGAAAATTGCCTTTAATGGTGCAGGTGTTTGTTGAGAGTATCCATCATATTTAGTCCCAAGTAATCCATATTAATTCACCAGCTTCATTAGCAACGATCTTTTCTTCAGATGACAATGAAAAGCAGATATAATTTCCAATAGATGTGCTAGTTTTCTATGAATCATAAAGAGGAAAAAGAAGCTGACATTGGCTGGAGAAGGGGGGAGATGAGACTCTAGCCCTTAAATGCACACAGCATGAATTTCTGGAGTACATTCTGAACAAGATACACACACATGCCCCTCTCTACATCACAAGGAATTCTGTGCATGCCCAAGCAGCTGCATATAAGCACCATTAAAACCCACCTAACAGACTATTTCCCCAACCCAATGCAAATGATGGGCATAATTGCTAGTAATACCAGCAATGACACTGAAAAGAGCTTAACTAGATTTGACTCACACCATTTCAGCAAGTAATATTTCCCTATACCTTCTAAAAATTACAGTAATGAACCACTGAATACCTTCTTAAGGATCTCTATGTGTATGCACAGAATGCTGCATCTAGTAGTCACATTTCTAGGAGCTTTGCTTATGCCATGGCTTAGAACTAGAAAGCCAGGGAAAAAAATGCCTATCTGCTTACAATTATTTCAAGTATAATTTTACAAAACAGTGATCAATTCAATGCAAAAATATCTGTGTTGGACTCTTTACTCTTACTTGTAAGGGCAGGGCAGGGTCTAGGCCTAGTTTTCCACAGCCACCAGTCTCTGTTTCCACAGCAAGAAAAGACGTTTCTGAGCAAGGCATGGTGTCAAACACCTATAAACTCAATACTTTGGAGGCTGAGGTAAGAGGATTGCAGGTTTGAGGCCAGCATCAGCAGTGTACTGAGCTCCTCAGCAAATTAGCAAGAACCTGTTTTAAAAAAAATCAGAGAAAGATCTGGTACCAAAAAAAAAGAAAGAAAGAAAATACCTTTCTGTATGTAAGCGTTGGCTGCAAGTCTTTGTCTGCTTAACAGGAATTAACATGTCCTGCAATCCATCCAGTTCAATTCTTTGGTGAGACAGAAACTGTTAGCAGTCATCCCCTTTGAAGGTCCCCAAAGAGAAATTATCTTTGGAAGAAATTACTGTTTTGCCAAGGCTTCAATTTAGGGGAGGATATAGTTCATGATAGGCCTTAGTTCTAGTGCTTCTAGGTTAGGAATAATGACTCTGCCAACAAATTTCTCTTCCTAGATAAGGGATATTGAAAGTCATCTAGTCCTCTCACTGAATTTTACAAAAGATTAAAAGAAAGCTCAGAGAAATGAAGGAACTTTAATTTCTTGAACATCAAACTGATCATGTTGTTTTCCAGGTAAAACCACTTCTTGATTCTCACCGCCTTTACTATAGAGGTCTAACTCCTGGGCATAGATTATAAGACCCATGTAGCAGAGCCATAACAGTGTTTCCAGTTTTTCCTCCTTGCTATAACCACTACCTCTCACTCACTATGCTCCATCCACCCTGCACATTCAGGACAGTGGTAGTCAACTTTACCTTCATTTAGAATATCCTTGCATACTTGGAAACATCCTGATGCCTAGGTTGTATCTTAGATCAGGAGATTCTGATTTCACGGGGTATCCAGACTTTGGAATTTTCTATAAACTATCCTGGGTGGTTCTACTATGTTGCAAAGGTGGGAAACCACCAGTTATGTGATCTCCCTTTCTCTGGTGGTGGTAGAGAGAGGGGAATGGTTTATGTGGATAAATACGAGTTTAATGTTAAAAGATAACAGAATTCCACAGGTATAAATGACAACTAAGAGGCATAGAAGGTCAGATACAGTAGTCCAGGTGCGCAGGCAGTGACAGGTAGATGTCCTTACTCTCGTGTGAAATGGTTTGGATGAATAACAAGTATGTACACCAGAATTTAGAATTTTTGTCTTATTATTTTATATTTCATCCAACAAATATGACAACTTCCCCCAATATGCACAAGCACAGATATTTCAAGTGGCAAGTGGATGAATGAGTAGTCCTCTAGATTTGGAAACAAATTCTAGGCATCTTCATTCTAGAAAATCAGGAAGAGATTTAATTCCAAAGGAACTATAGCAATTCCAAATACACTCTTATCTTAATATATATGTGTGTGTGTGTGTGTGTGTGTGTGTGTGTGTGTGTGTCTTTATACTCAGCAGAGGGCATGTGGGGGCAGTAGTGATAAAGTAAGGAATTTATTAATGTTCACATTCACTGTCTCTATTCTGAGAAATAAGTTGACATAAACATGAAATTTAGTGATTAATTTCTATAATTTTCCTTCCAATTAATTGGAATCTATACTGGATAAATAACCACTTAAGATCACTACAGTTCACCCTGAGGATCAGTTTCAGCCCTGAAATATGAGGGAATTAAAAATAAAAATATTTGCACCATACATTCATGATGATACAATTGGGATATAAAGGCCCCCCAAATACCATCATTCTATGTAGGTCCAACTTTAATAGACTTAGATACAGACATGGAGGTGATTGTCTAATACACGTTGTGATACCTGATAAGGCTAAGTATGAAATGTCAAAATACACATTTGAAAGTTTGATATCTAACCAATATATTCATGGTCAACAAAAATTGTGGCACATTGTACTAGACATTGGTGGTAAAACAGGAAGTTGAGTAGACCACATCGTTACTTACCAGATGTTTGCATATTAAATAGAAGACAGCAAAGTGATTAATTATAAAAGTATGATAAATGCTTAGTTGGAAGAAAGAACAGAGTATCCTGAAAGCACAGAACAGAGTCAGTTAACATGGATTATGGGAAAGAAAGGCTTCCTGGAGTGACATTTAAGTTAATATCTAAAATATAAAAATTATTTATGGCGTTTGTGTGTGTTTGTGTATTATGAATGTAGGCCATGGTAATAATGTGGAATGGAAGCCCAGGGCAAGTTTTGAGGCTTTTAAAAGGATTCTATCACAAAATCTAGGTTATTAGCTGGCAGCTGCTGTGTGAACAAAAGGAAACAAAACTGAATTCAGGCAGACTGGATATATATTCAGGACACAGCCTGGAAATAAGCGGTCAAAACTACAGTAATCCCTACTTATCCATGGTTTCACTTCCCATGGTTTCAATTATCTGTAGTCAACTGTGGCCCAAAAGTATTACATGAAAACTCTGGAAATAAACAATTCATAAGTTTTCAATTCAGAGTAGCATGATGAAACCTTATGCAGGTCCACTTTATCCCACCCAGGACTTGAATCATCATGTTTTCTAGTATATCCTCACTGTATGTACTAGCCACCCATCATTCACTTAGTAATCATTTCAGTTATTAGACTGACTGTAATGGTATGGCAATACTTGTCTTCAAGTGACTTTTATGAAGTAGCTTAACAATGTTACAATGTTTTTGTTATTCACCTCACTTCATCAGGCATTGAAAGATCTCACATCATCACAAGAAGGGTGAGCACAATACAATGAGAATTTCTGAGAAATCACATGTATCTAATTTTATTGTAGTATATTGTTATATTTTTTCTATTTTAATGTTACTGATTGATATTAATCCCTTAATGCACTTAATTTATTAATTAAACTTTATCATAGGTATACATAGTTTGCATATATAATACCACCCTGGAAAAGCTCATGTGTTGGCAATGCAGAGTTGAAACAATAGAAACATGAGGGCTCTAACCTTATCAGTGAATTAATCTATTGATGATTAATAATTGAATGGATTAACTGGGTGATATTGTAAACAGGTTATGGTGTGGCTGGAAGAGGTAAGACACTGTAGATGTGGCCTTCTTTCTCTCTGTTTCCCCAGTTGCCATGATCTCAGGTTCTACCACACCCTTTTGCTATGCTATTTTTGCCTTGGAGATGACCTATCATGAACTGAACCTCTGAAACTGTGAGGTTCAGTAAGTTTCCAAGTAAACCTTTCATCCTCCATATTGTTCTTGTCAGGTATTTTGGTTACAGTGATGGAAAAGCTAGTACATATGTATAGGAAAATATAGTATATATAGGGTTCAGTACTATCCATGGTTCCAGACATCTGCTGTGCAGTCTTGGAACATCTTCCCTGCAGAGAAGGGTGGACTACTACAGTGTTTTTAAGAGCTGCTGTGACAGGATCACTCAGTTGCTCTATTTCATGTTTTGAATCTATCTGAATAATATTGTGTGGAAGTTATCTTCTTGGCTGAATATTTAAAGTACAACAAGATATTTTCCTAGGAGACCCTCATATCTTAGCCTACTCTTGTTTCTTATTTATTCTAGGAAAAGGCAAATGAAAATTAGCCACTTTCCCCAAAAATAGAAAGAGACAGGCAGAGGAGTATCATCTAATAGATTCCTAATGTATAAGACCCATTGCTTCAGTCCTCATGGAAGAATGTTGTTAATAGAGAGATAAATGTGATTGGGATGTGATCCTCTATGCAGAATCAAAGTGGCCAATTTGACTCATAGATGATATCATGCTTGCTTCTTTACAGAGAAATGCCTGAGACAGGATGAGATTCTATGATGTCTGTATATGGTTTTGAGGTACTTAAATTCAAGTTGTAATAAAAATGCAAGGTAGTTTTGTAATGAGCACTTCAAATGCTTCTGAGAATACCACAGAATTAACAAGTTCACAGAAATTTTGAACAGTAATGGCAAGATGCTTGATCTTTCTCTCTTTTTTTTTCATTTTCCTGTCTTTGCTAGAAAAAAGAAGCATAACTGAATAAACCCTAGAATTAAGATCTGTTTTGAGTGACAATCTCTTTAGTTTTACACAGTTAAGAGAACCCCTATAGGGTTAATAGAAGACTTTGCCTCCTCAGCAGTTACATATTCCATTTAAAACTCTGGGTAACAAATCATTACCAGACCTTCTGGGACATCATTTTACTGTCTTTGAAATCTCTTTTTGGAAGCAGAACATTATCATGGTATTGCACAGGAAGTGGGGTGCTTCTAGACTCTGTGGGACATCCATGATGACTGTCATGCCCAGGAGCTCACAATGCAACTGCAAGCCGCAAACCAATCATAGACTGTTACTATGAATAAGACATCAAAAGTCATCTAGTGCAACTGCCCTTATTGTGCAGGTGGAGATATAGCTTACTCAAAGACAAGGGGCTAGTTCAGTAGCCAGGAGTAGAAACTGCATGTCATTTTTATTTGTATGTTTTCTTAAACAAGGACAGTGAATGATAAAATAAAGAGCTGACACTTACAGAGTACTTACTATGCCTCAGGCACAATGTCTAACTCTCTACATACATTAGCCCATTTAAATCCCAGGATATTTGCGGGGATAAGGTACTATTATTGTTTCAATTTTTCAGATTTAGAAATTTGCTGGAGGAGACATACTATCAAGAATCAGAAATAGAATTCTAACTCAGACTCCTGTGACTGTAAAGTCCATTGCTTCTAGCATGGGGTGAAAATAAGTATCAAGTCAAGAAAGTGTTCTAAGTATTCTAAAAAGTATCTAGTCAGGCTGTATTTTAAATGTTAACTAATAGTGAGAATTTTTTTAAACCTTAAATCTCATTAGGACCAAGAAATCTCTCCAAGTGTAATAAGCATCATCAAATTTTGTGGTGGGTAGGCATATATTATTATAATATCCTGATTTCAGTCCCTTTGGAAAGATATCCAGGAATGGTATAGCTGGATCATAAGGTGGATCCATTCCCAATTCTTTGAGGAATCTCCATACTGATCTCCATAGCAGCTGTACTCATTTGCAATCACACCAAGAGTGTAGAAGAGTTACTATTTCCCCACATCCTCACCAGCATTTATTGTTCTTTGACTTCTTGATTATTGCCATTCTAATTGAGGTTAGATGGAATCTCACTGCAATTTTGATTTGCATCTCCTTGCTTGCCAAAGATGTTGAACATTTTTTCATGTATCTATTGGCCATTTGTTTTTCTTCTTTATTGACAATTTGTTTTTCTTCTTTTGTGGTGTCTATTTATCTCATTTGCCCATTTCTTGATTGGGTTATTTGTTTCTCTAGTGTTGAGTTTTTTAAGTACTTTGTATATTCTAGATATTAGTCCTCTATCAGACGAATAACTGGCAAAGATTTTCTCCCATTATGTAGGCTCTCTCTTTAGGCTCTTAATGATTAGAAACTTTTTAAATTTAATGTCATCCCATTTATTAATTTTTGTTTTAATTTCCTGAACTTCAGGAGTCTTATTAAGTTTATACTTGTGCCTATATGCATAGTCATGTTTATAGCATGTTGCTAAATAATAGCCAAATTATGGAACCAACCTAGGTGTCCATCAACAGATAAATGGGTTACAAAATTATGGGAAATACACAGAATGGAATTCTACTCAGCAGTAAAGAAGAACAAAATTACGTCATTTGCAAGAAAATTGGTGGACCTGGTGAGCATTATGTTAAGTGAGATTAGCCAGTCACAGAATGTAAAGGGCCACATGTTTTCTCTAATGTGTGCAAGCTAGGGAGTAATTGGGATACCAGAGGTACTTCAGATAATGGAGGAAAAACTCCAGTGGATCCAGGGAAGTGGTCTAGGGAAAGGAGGGGGTAGAGAGGGAGGATCAGTAAAGGAATAACTTCCATTGATGTCACATACATATGTGAGAGTACCAATGCCAATCTCAATATCCTGTCTAGGGAAGAAGGGGAGTGGGGAGGGATCCTGAGGAAGGTGCACCAAATACTGTGTACATGTATGTCACTATCACTCTCTGAACTACATTATGATGCAAGACTATAATGCACCAATAAAAGTATAACAATAAAATAAATTTTGTGGTTGGATAATGTATCACTACAAAAGCTAGAAGCATAAGCAATTTTACACAAAGATTTGTTTCAAAGTCACATGTTGTCTGTGCGAAGTGTTCTGACCTATGTAGGGATGGGAGCAGGGTAATACCTTCCTCACCCATCATAAGGTCACTGACATCACTCCTATATCTCAAGACAGGTTAGCAAAAGAAAAGCATAACAAATTTACTTAAAGTTTTACATGACCCAGGATCCTTGAGAAATGGAGACCCAAAGACCTAGGAAAAATTGTCCATTTTTTATGCTTAGATTTAATGAAGAATTAGACAGCCAGATAGAAATATGATTGGACCAAAAGATATGATCTAATATGAATGGACTATGGAGGTCTGTCTCAGATTCTTCTTGATTTTCTTGGCCTTTCTGTGTACAAGGCTGGATCCCTTTTAGAATGAGGGTCTTATGATATACTATAAGATAGAGTAGGTGAGAGAATTTCTTATGGACAGCTTCTACAAAAAGGCAGGAGAAGTTTACCATAACATTTTCAGTTTCTGTGACCCGCCATGGGGATTGAGGAATTCTGGTGTCTGGCTTTGGTGTGGAAACAAGAATAGGGTGGAAGAAGGTCAGGAGAACCTTGGCTCTGAGATTGCCTCTAAAGCCTTCCAATATCCTTTAGTTCTGAATACTTAGCATGCTAATGTACCATACTTTGTGGTATCATTTTCTGAGACCTGACATCTGATTGCATAAAATCAATGAGGACAAAGGGAGGTAGAGGAAAATAAAATGATTTGAATAAACGCAGCCATGAGTTGTTAGCTGTTCCTCATAGCACACAGCTATTCAGTTTTTCCTTGCACGACTTAGTATGGGTTTTTGTTCACAAATATTTTCTTTAAGACAGAATACAATATCCTGAAAAAGAAAGAGGTTTATATTTTCTCCTTCATATCCCTGGGGTCAAGCATAGAGTCTGATGTCACATGTTTTAAAAAGAGTTGTTGAACTGAATACTTGTTTGCCAAATAAACACACTGTAGCTAAATCTGTAGGTTTTTATAAGCCAGCCCATGAACCAAACCAAATGTGACTTTTGGTAGAATATAACATGCTATGAAACTTCTAGTTTTTGAAACTTTTTTAGTACTATAAACAACTTTTGCAAATGAACAAGAATATCCAGCTCAGGTTCTAGAGATCTCTTAGACTGATCCACCTGAAGAGACTGAGTGTGAGCTTCATCAATTTGAATACTAGGCTTGGCAACTGGGAGTGTTGTGGAAGATCTGAAGGGTGAAAGAGGATTATCAGATTAAAGTGTCTATCACACACACTGAATTGGCCCAACTTGAGGGCCATACAGCAGATAGGGGTGGGGAATTGAAGCATATTTCCTTTCTAAAACTTTACATCATGGCAATACATAGTGATCAGTGAGACACAGTAACTAAAAACAGAAAACTTCACTTGTATGACATGGTGGCATGTGAAGTCACTTCTCAGGCACTGCAAAGGAAACAAGGGTAACTGACACTCTGCTCTGTTTCACATTTGCTAGTGGTTGCAAGAGTTGTAGCATCAAGTACAGCAGATTCTGTTATACAGAGAGGCAGGTGAGTTGCTCCTCCTACCCTCACTACCCTTATGTTCATCTCTAACTCCAAATTCCCCCTCTTAAAATAGAAACCTGAGTCTGATTTCCCCCTATTTTGAAGACTAAGGAAAAGTATTAGAGTTGGGGGGGCACCTGAGTGCTCAGGCAGCATGTGTGTTTAGCATACTGCAGCAGTCTCTCCATACTGTCTAACACAGTTCATTTGAGAGAGAGAGAGAAGGGCTGAGTATTATTTATGAGCACATAATGTCCCAGCATAGAAAACCTCATTCTAAAATATCCTTACCATGGACAGAGTTGCATGCTCTTCTTAAGTAAATGAATCTATGATTTTGAAAGAAGGAATTAAAATAAATTACTAGTTTCCCATTAGAAGATTTTTCAATTATGTCCAGATGGACCAAAAAAAAAAAGAAAAGTAAGAAAAGAAAGAAAATTAACCAGGATCATGTGGCTCCCTCCATCTTGAGAGCTAATATTCCATTGACAAGTTATAATGAGTGCTTCTCTATCCCAAAGTGAGGAATAGGTTCATTAAGACTCCAGGAACAGGAGAGCAAGCTTCCAACCCCCTTGTTTCTTAAACTCCACTGGTTTTTAGAAACACTAAACAAATTGCCTGACAAAATGATTTTATTCATTTCAAAGTGTATCTGCATTCTCATGTTTGCATTTGCATTTGAATCTGAGCTACTTAGAGTGTCAGTTGCTGGAGAGAATAATAGAAATGAGAGTTCTGTGGTGGACTTGGAAAGACTGGTATGTTGACTCTTCCACTTAGTCACTGTAAATAACCTTCGTACTAATTTTGGCTTCTTCTTGATCAAAACACATCAATTAATATGACTTGAACAATGCTTTTTTCTGAGTTAAAAGAAAGCTGAATCCCAAATTTCATGCATTAAATCAGATGGCTGCTCCACAATGTAACTCTATCAGGATGCCAGGCAATAACATTGAAGGAAACTGTTAATGTACATTCTCAACAACCCAGGCCCGAGGTTGTATTATGCTGGAACAGTAAATAATCCAAAAATCACTTAGATTTGGGCTGAGAATGCATTGTGTGATTTGTGTGTATGTGTGGCAGGTGTGTCCTTCTAATTACTTTTTCTTATGCTAATATTAGCATGGATTTCTATGCCTCAAGCACATAATTGTTGGCAGCCAGAGGGAGAAGTCAAAGGCAGCTCCAAAGTTTGGTCATTGCTAGGAAAAGAAGTAGCTTTAATTGTGGGTAATGTTTCACACAGGTTGATTTGGAGTTGATACCAGAGGAACAACTCCAGGGGAAAATAAAGTTTATTCTGTATCTTCCACAGAGGGTTGAGACTCGAATGTCAGGGAATGGGCAATGTTGGGGCTATCTGGGAATCACTGATCATTGAGAAAAGTAGATTTTTTTGTTATTGTTTTATTTTGTTTGTTTGTTTGTTTTTGTTTTGTTTTCTTTTTGGTGTGTGTGGTACTGGGGATGGAACCCAGGGGAGCTCTAACTCCAAGCTACATCCCCAGCCCTGTTTTACTTCTATTTTGAAATAGAGACTCGTCTCCTTGCTAGGTTGATAAGCGTCTCAGTGCTTTCTGACGTTGTCCTCAAATCTGCAATTCCCCTGTCTTAGCCTCACAAGTACTGGGATTACAGGCATGTTCCACCACTCCTGGCTAGGGTTCTTCTAATTCCTAGATTTTCAAGGAAGGAATGATTTAGAAGAAGAGAGCAGCAAGGGCTGGGAAAAGCTACTGAGAAATTAAAGGGAGGAAGGAGTGCTCTAAGGCCAGTAGCTTGAATTTGGAGAGACCTTATAGAAGTGGAAGGAATTGGGTTACAAAGGGGACCTAGAGGAAGGGGAAGCAACAGAGTCAGTGTGGGCCTAAGCAGAAAGGGATTGAAAGAGAATTAGAAAAATAAACCACTATAAACCCACAACTAACCAGAGGACAGGGAGCAAGAAAAAATGTGATTGCTTTTTTTTTTTCAAGAGAAAAGAGACTTGTGCTTTCTTCTTCCTCCTTCTCTTCTTCTTCTTCTTCTTCTTCTTCTTCTTCTTCTTCTTCTTCTTCTTCTTCTTCTTCTTCTTCTTCTAGAAACGCTGAAGACAGCTTAAAGAGGAGACTATCTGGAGAAGCATGATTTTGAAAGTGGTGCAACACAATGGTGTTAGAAACAAGAAACGCCCAGAGTGTAAGAGTCTCAGAGAGAAGAAGTACAACTTCCTCAAAGACTAATTGGGAAGTAAAGAGAGGCCAGGTATGTGGAGAGACATGTTGAGGACAGAAAAGAAAGAGCTCATATCTTCAAACAGTGGGAAATGTGAAGACAGCAGGAGACTTTGGAATGGTACTTGGTAAAAGTATACTAGGAACCAAATTAATAAACAAAACATCCATTGAACAGCAATTGGGAAGAGTAATGAGTCTGCCCAGCTAAGCAATATCTTTAGGCCAAGAGTAGAATTGAGTTCAACATCAGGGAGAAATGCTTTCATAAGGCACCTTAGTGGTCCTTAGTGGGCATAACCCAGCAAAAGAGAAGGTGTATGGAATAATCCTGATGTGCCTTTCCCTTCAGGATCTGCAAGATGCTGCTGCTTTGTAGGTGCAGGATACTATTCTCAGAAAAAGTCCATTCATTTTTTGCATACTTATAGAAACCAAGGACTATCAGATGAAATTTGTTTTGAAAGAAAATACAGATTATTTGTGTATCTAGTACTGGAGATTGAACCCAGGGACATCCCAAATATGAGCTACACCTCCAGCCTTTAAAAAAAATTGACACAAAGTCTCACTAAGTTCCAGAGGGCCTCCCTAAATTGCTTTGTCTGACTTGAACCTGAGAGCTTCCTGTCTCTGTTTCGAAGTACTAAGATTACAGGTGTATGCAACCACACCTGGCTTGAAACACTGACTTTTAACTAAAAACAGACAAAAACTGTGGAGAGGTAATCTATGAAACAGAAAAATAAACAAAAAGGAAGCGAGAGGAATTTGGGGGACTTGGTCACATTGAAGACTGAATTTTCTCATGATCACTATACCAATGAAACACCAATCTAAAATTTCCTAAGGAAGATAATGAGTTGTAAACACATCCTCTTAGCTTCTGCATTATCCAATGACTAATAGTCCATGAGTAAAATAAGTATTTTATCAAAAAGGTATTAGGCAAGGACAATGTAAATCTAGTTATGGGTTCAGATTCGAATTGTTAAGACCTTAGGTAGGATATTTATCCTCTCTGTGCCCTAACTTTTCTCCTTGGTATCATAAGTAGCTATATTTCAAGGCCTGTTGTGAAGTGTAAATGCATGAGACTTTCTTTGTTTAATATCCAAATGCCTAGAGAGTACTGACATAAAGTTAGACATTATAAAGTTAGCTATTATAATTGTTTTTACATGTGCCTTGTAAAACTATTAATATGTTTCCATGATTACTTATTTTTATTTATGTATTTTTCTCATAATCCTCCACAAATTGTAAACCCCTGGGAGGCAAAGACCTTATCTTAAACATCCATTTTTTTGCTGTTTTAAAAATGACTTTATTATTACATTGCAAGTATACATCATAGTAAGGTTCAATGTGATGCAAATATACATGCACATAGCTCTTGGTGTGTTTCCTACCACATCACACCCCACCACCTCCTTCCCAACAGGTGTTAGTTAAATTGGTAGTAATGCTTTCATACATTGCCATAATGTTATTTGCATTTATTTCTTTTTCAACCCTTCCTCTTCTGCTCTATAACTCCCTCCACATTTCTCTTCATAGTATTTAAAGTATCTTTCCTGTTTCCAATTTTCTCTCTAGCTTCCATATATGAGAGCGAACATACACACCCTAACTTTCTAAGACTGTGATCTCACTTAGTATAATATTCTCTATTTCAGTTTATTTTCCTGTAAATTATGTAATTTTATTCTTCTTTATGGCTGAGTAGAATTCCATTGTATGTATGCACCACAGTTTCTTTATCCATTCATCTGGTTACAGAAGAAATAATTAACCTATACACCTTTATATTCAATAGCTGGGTCAGAAACCAACTTTCTTATGCTCCTGGATTCTACCACTTTCTTATGCTCCCGGATTCTACGGATCAAGCATCTGAGCACACAGCAGACATGAATGACATGAATGGCTGGGGAATACAATACCTCTGGCTGGAGGACTCACTTTTAACATGGCCTCATCTCTCACGTGTCTCATGCCTGTTCTGGAATGGCTGAAGGGAAGGTTCAGCTGGGACTCTCCGTGGGAAAGGTTATCTGTGTCCTTTCCAGCATTTTGGTCTCAGGGTAGTTTTTCTTCTGACATGGCAGCTCAGAGCTTCAAGAGCAAGTGATCCAGAGAGAAAGAGGAAGTGGTTTGGCCTTTTATGACCAAGTTGTAGTATCATTTCTATCATAATGTACTGGTCAAAAGAGCCACAAACCTACTCAGAGGGGGAAGAGATATAGACCCCACCTATCAATATGAGGAGTATCAAAAATATGGAGCTGGGGATATTGTTCAGTGACAGAATGTTTGCTTAGCATGTGTGAGACATGGGTTCAATCTCCAGAGCCACAAACAATTGTATCCATCTTGTTAAACTGCCACCGCCCCTCTCACAGCAACTTAGCATCTCTCACAACTGTCTCCTACCATCCATCCCTACTACAACTGCTTTAGATCAGGCCCTTGTATTTTCTCACGTGGAGTATACTAATCATTTTTAAAATGATCCCTCTGCTTCCACTCCTGCCTCCTCTTATTTACTTTCCATAGAGAAACTAGAGTGAATTTGTAAAAACCCATATTTCCCCTTCAAACTTGTTAACATCTTCCCATTGCCCTCTTCCTTATGCTTTCCCTATGGACTACCAAAGTCAGTGGTACCACATCCCCTGGGAGGGTGCTGAGCAGACCAAAGGGGAAAATAGTACCCTTGGATACAATGGGGAGGGAATTTTAATAAAAATAAGGGGATAGTGGAAGCACCAAGTGGGGGGGGCACTGATTTTTTTTTTTTTTTTTGGAAAGAGGTTGGTAAGACAGTTTAGGAATCTATGCTGCACCTGGTAACTCTTTTACTTGATTTTCTTTACTCAGTGTCCCTCATCTCAGCAAATGGACCCAAAGTGCCATCTCCACCACCCTAGTCTAGACCCATCATCTCTTCACATGAGTGCAGTAACAGCAGTTGGCTTATCTCCTGACTTCTATTTATTGTGTTCTCACAATTTCTTCTTACTTGTGTTTGTGTCATATCAATACTTCAGGCTTGAAAGTTTCAAAACTGAACTCATCTTTCACCCCAAACCTGTTCTTTTTGCAGAATTCTCTTTGAGTAAATCTCAGTGCTCCAGTCCCAAACTTTGGGCTTCATCCCTGAACTATACCTTTTCCTTCAAAACTCAAGATGATGCACCAAGTACTTTAAATAATACCATGTAAATCATAGTACTTAGAAAAAGACATTCCTGGGTTCAACTCCAGGGTCCTCTACTTGCTGGCTATGTAATTTGGGGAAAATTGATTTTTGTGCCTATAAAATGGAAAGATTAATAAATTATATTTCTCAGGATTGATGTGCATTTTAAGGAAATAATTATTGAATACTATTTGCAATGTTATTACCCCATAAAAAGATCAAAAAGAGCTCTATAAAGGTTACTATTTTTATTTATTTAATTTTTTATATTTACTTTTTATTTATTAATTTTTAATTGGTGCACTGTAATCATATATCTTTGTTAGGTACAAGCTGGTAAAGGCATACATGCACACATTTCTCATTTAACCCTGCCCAATTCCCACCTCACTGCCTCCTCCTCCCTCCTTCTCAAGTTCAGTTTAGTGATTGACTTTGATGTGTTCGTGAAAGTACATCATGCTCATTAGGGTGTCTCCCCTCCCCCCATCACCTTCAGTTAAGTCAAATGCTTTGCTTACCTAAGGATTCTCCTTCATCTGGAATCACTCATGTCTCATTTTCTCCATGGTTTCCACATATTAGGGAGAGCATACCATTTTTTACTTTTTGTGACTGACTAATCTCACTTAACATAATGTTTTCCAGTTCCATCCATTTCCTTGCAAATAACATGATTTTGTTCTTCTTTATGGCTGAGTAAAATTCCATTGTGTACATATCCCATAGTTTTGTAATCCATTCATCTGTTGATGGACATCTTGGCTGCTTCCACAGTTTAGCAATTGTGAATTGTGCAGCTTTAAACATAAATACACACGTATGCGTTGGTCTGATACTTTGGTTTCCGTTCTTTTAGGTGGATACCCAGTAGAGGTATTGCTGGATCATATGGTAGGTTCATTCCCATTCATCTTAGGATCCTCCATATTGTTTTCCAAAGTGGTTGCACTAATCTGCAATCCCACCAACAATGTATTAGGGTTCCCACTTCTCCACACCCTTGCCAGGATTTGTTGTTTGTTTGTGTTCTTGATAGTTGACATTCTGATTGGAGTTAGGTGAAATCTGAAGGTTGTTTTGATTTGCATCTCTCTGATTGCTAACGATGTAGAACATTTCCTCATACATTTATAGGCCATTTGTATTTCTTCTTTTGTGAAGTGTCTATTTAAATCCTTTGCCCATTTTTGGATTGGGTTATTTGTTTTCTTAGCTGTGCATTTCTTGAGTTCTCTGTGTATCCTAGATATTAGTCCTCTATCAGAAGAGTAGCTGGCAAAAATTTTCTCCCACTCTGTGGGTTCTCTGTTGAGGTTCTTGATAGTTTCCTTTTCTGCACAGAAGCTCTTCAGTTTAATGCAATCCCATGTATTGATCTTCCTTTGAGTTGCTTGTGCCTTTGGGGTCTTGTTGAGAAAGATTTGACCTGTGCCTATGTGTTGAAGTGTTGGGCCTATTCCTTCTTCAAGTAGCTGCAAGGTCTCTGGCCTGACTTCCAGGTCTTTGATCCACCTTGAGTTGACTCTTGTACAGGGTGAGAAAGTGGGGTTTATTTCCATTTTCCTGCACATGTTTAACCAGTTTTGCCAACACCGTTTGTTACAGAGGCTATCTTTTTTTCCAGTGTTTATTTTTGGCTCCTTTGTGAAAAATCAGTTGACTGTAAGCACATTGGTCTGTTTCTGAATCATCTGTTCTGCTCCATTGGTCTATATGTCTGTTTTTGTGCCAACACCATGCTGTGTTTATTACTGTGGCTTTGTAGTAGAGTTTGAAGTCAGGTATTGTGATACCTCCTGCATGGTTCTTGTTGCTAAGAACTACTTTGCCTATCCTGGGCTTTTTGTTGTTCCAAATGAATTTAAGGACTGATTTTTCTATGCTGTGAGGAGTGACCTTGGTAATTTCGTGGGTATTGCATTGAATCTGTAGATCACTTTTGGGAGGATGGCCATTTTGATGATATTTATTCTGCTTAGCCAAGAGTATTGTAGAACCTTCCATCTTCTAAGGTCTTCATCAATTTCTTTCTTCAACTTTTTATAGTTTCCCTTATAGAGGTCTTTTACCTCTTTGGTTAGTTTTATCCCTAAGTATTTTATTTTTGGGGGTGCTATTGTGAGTGGAATTGTTTTCTGGATTTCTTTTTCAGTGGATTTATGGTTGGCATACAGGAAAGCTTCTGATCTTTGAAGACTGATTTTGTATCCAGACATTTTGTTGAATTTGTTGGTCAGTTCTATAAGTTTTTTGGCTGACTTTGTTGGGTCTTTTAAGTATGGTATCATGTCATCTGCAAAAAGGGATAGTTTTAGTTCTCCTTTCCCTATTTTTACCCCTTTGATTTCCTTCTCTTGCCTATTGCTCTGGCTAGAGTCTCAAGTACTATGTTGAACAGAAGAGGTGATAATGGACATCCTTGTCTTGTTCCTGTTTTTACTGGGAACTCTTGCAGTTTTTCTCCATTTAATATGATATTGGCTGTGGGCCTATTTTATATTGCCTCTATGATGTTGAAGTATGCTCTTTCTATTGTGATTCTTTGCAATGCTTTTAGCATGAATGGGTGTTGGGATCTTGTCAAATGCCTTTTCACCATCAATTGAAATGATCATGTGATTTTTGCCTTTGATTCTGTTTATGTAGTGAATTACATGGTTTTTTTTTTTCGTATGTTGAAGGTTACTCTTTTTATTAATTGAATAATCCACCTGGTTTGAATAAAAAAGCTAGAAAAACTCTAAGTAGAAAGAAGAAAATTGCAAAAATTTTGGTTACTAAATATCATGGAACTAATACTAATTTTGTTTAGTGTATAAAGTCCATTATGGTTATATGAGAAAATGTTCTTAATTGTTATCAAGTCCTAGAGAAGTATTATGGGTTAAATATTTATAATTTATATCACCAGGGAAAATAGATGGTGTATATATGGCAAAATATTAACAGGTATTAAAATTAGATGGTGGCATTAATTATGAAATTCTCTTTTTCTAAAGATTTGAAATTTTTAATGAGTAAGAAGCAAAGTGAATAAATAAGTATTAGAATGAATCCATCTTTTTAAAATTCCATCTATTATAGCTCTAGAGTCATCCACTTTTCTTCATTCCCAGCCATTGCTTTCATTTAGAAATTGGCAATTTTTTCCTGTAAAGGGCCAGATAGAATATAGTTTAGTCATTAGGAACCATGTAATCTCTGTAACAACTACTCAACTCTACTACTATAATGTAAGAGTAACCCTTTACAATATATAAAGGATTTGTTATGGCTCTGTTCCAAAAAAAACTTTATTTACAAAAACAAATGAAAGACCTTGGTAATATGTGATTTAAATTTCCAACCCAGATCTGACTCATAAACTCAACTGCAAGAATCTATTTTGGTTAATGATTTGGTCCAGGTTCTAAACTGAGTTATTTAAGCAAGAACATCTCAGTGTGAATATGTTGTGTTGTGATTTTTATCTCAGAGGAGTATCAATCCATGCAATGGGGAATTTATTCTATTTATAGAGGAGAATACATTTGGGATTTTTCAAGCATCATCAGATTCTTTGATGAGGAGATATATTTCAACTATGCTCAAAAAACATTTATACAACATTTATTATTTGTGAGATACTGTTCTTGGAACTGAATGAGAAATAAATCAAAAAATAAGCTCCCTCAGGGATATCCTACTCTGGCAGTAAAAAAATCAAATGAAGAAATAATTCAAATACACAGAATTTCTCAACTAAGGGGGAAAATATTCTCCTCCCAACAAGGGATTATAGGATCTTTGGTATGGAGATGCTTGCTGTAATAAACATATATTTAAAATTTATAATGTACACTATCTGCAATAGTTCAGCCACATGGGAAATTGGGATATTTAAAGTAGGAAAGGGGCTTTTGAAATGACACTCCCTACTCTTTCGATTCCATTCCCCTCCCTATATGACAATTTTAACATGCTGTTTTAGAGGGACACAGCCTCTTCCTGCTCATAATAGAATCACTAGGAATGATGAAGGGTATAATTAGTGGGAGTATATAAATGAAGTGGAGGCAAGATAAAAGGGCTAAGAGAAACAGATATGATCAGTGTGTTAGTTAACTCAGGCTGCTATAACAAAAAAAAAATAGATGAGGTGACAAACAGTAATAATTAGGTTCTCACAGTTCTGGAAGCTAGAAATTTCAAGGTCAAGATGCCAAAATATTTGATGTCTAGTGAAGGCCCTCTTTCTGGCTTACAGATGGCCTTCTTCTGGTTGTATCTTTTTATAACATAGAAGAGAGAACATTAATGAAAAATTAATAAATAGTGAGAGCAAGCTCTCCTATTTCCTCTTAGAAGAGCATTAATTCACTTCAAGAGGGCTCTATCCTCATGACCTAGCATTTTCCAAAGGCCCTACTACCAGATACTATCACATTAAAGAGATCCATCCACATAGGGATCATCCGTATATGAATTCTGGGAACCCAAACATTCAGTATGTAAAAAATAAGTTTCAAAAAGGTAATTATATGATTTGATATTTTATACTCAAAAGTCCTTTTGAGTCCAAAAGATGGGAAGATCACATATGGTTGGGGAATCCCAAGAGAGAGATGAGATATGAGACAGGTTTCAAAGGATACATGAAATTTCACCAGTAAATGTCAAAAGCATTTGAAATGGAGGAAACAACAGAGGTAAAACCTCGTGGTGTGCCACCATTTGAAAGTATGTTTCTCTCCACAATTCATATGTTTGAACATAAACCTCAATTTGATGTCATTAAGATACTGGCCTTTAGACAATGATTAGATCACAATAAGCAGATACATCACAAATGGGCCTAGCATCCTATACAAGTGCTGGAGAGAACTAGCTGTCACTTTCTTGCTCTTCTGCCCTGCTACCGTGTGAAGATATGATGTTCTCCCCTCTTTGCCTTCCACCCCTTCTGCCATATGAGAACATAGTATTTGTCCCCTCTGGAGAATGCAATGTTCAAGGGGCCATCTTGGCACCAGAGATTGGACTCTCAACAGACAGAAAAACTGCCAATGCTATGATCTTCGACTTCCTGGGCTCAAAAACTGTGAGAAATAAATTTCTGTTTTTGTAAATTATCCAGTCTCAGTTATTTTGTTACAGCAGCATGAATGGACAAGACAATGTGGGAACGTTCCAGTAAAAATATTCAAGAAAAGGCAATAATTATATTTACAACAAGAGCTATGCAATGGTTTGAATGTTTTCTGTTCTCCATGGATCTGTGTGTTAGAAGCTAAGTCTTTAATGCAATGATGTTGGGAGATGGAGCCTTTAAGAGGCAGAGCTTAGTGGGAAATCATTGGAGAAGTTGCCCTGGTAAGTGTGTATTGGTCTTCTGAAGTGACTTCTCAAGAGAGCAAGTTGTTACAAAAGCCTGAATCTGACCTCAGACTTCTTTTTCATGATATGCTGCCTAGCTCTCACACATACTCCTGCCATGATGCGATGCCATCTGTAGTTAGGCCCTCACCAGAAGCCAAACTAATGGAGCCACCAGATCTTGGGACTTGAAACCTATAAAACTGCTAAACAAATAAACATATTTTCTTCCCAAGGAGCCTGCCTCAGGTATTTCACTGTAGTAATGCAAAACTAATACAGGCTGTGTGTATGTATTGTATCAGTCAGGGAAGAGAAATCAGCCTTATCCTTGACCTTCAGGTGATGATTTCCTTCTGAGAATATTCTAGGCATAACTGTTGCTTGGTTTCAATCTCAGGTAACTTTTGAATTGAAAGGAGACAGGTTTACATTATTATGTTGCACAGATTTCCCAAGGTTTTTTGCTACTTCACATAAAATTGATATTAATGTCAAAAATGAGAGGCGCTACAAATTAGTAGATTGAAGCAGACTATCTTAAGTTTGTATTATGGCTTCTCCTTCTAACTAGTGATTTGAGACCTATTATCAATTATGGATTAAATTCCCCCATCCTCATATTCATATATTAAAATCTTAATCATTTGTATCTTGGAATATGAACTTATTTAAAGAGAGGGTCTTTACAGAAGTAAAGTTAAACTTAAAGGAGGCCCTAATTCAAGGACAGGTATCCTCATAAAGAAGAGAAATTTGGGCAGAAACAGATATGCATAAAGGAAAGACAATGTGAAGAGACATAGGGGCTGGGCGTGGTGGTGCACGCTTTTAATCCCAGCATTTGGGAGACTGAGACCGGAGGATCTGAGTTCATGACCAGCCTCAGCTACCTAGTGAGGCACTCTGAAACTTAGTGAGACCCTGCTTCAAAATAAAGAATAAAAAATAGGGCCCCTGAGTTCAATACCCAGTACCAGAAAAAAATAAGAGAGAGAGAGAGAGAGAGAGAGAGAGAGAGAGAGAGAGAGAGAGAGAGAGACAAAGGGAAAAATATGACCATCTACAAGCCATAGGGAAAAAAAGAAAAAAAAAACCCTGCAAACAACTTGATCTCATACTTTGAGAGTTCAAAACTGTAAAACAATAAATTTTTGTCACTTGAGCCACCTAGTTTGTGGAACTTTGCTATGGCACCTCCAGAAAACTAATACATGTAACCTCCCAGGCTTTGGGTTCCCCAACTGTAAAGTGGGTATAATAATAACAGCTGCCCTGTACGGTAGTTGTGATGAATAAAAGACTATAAACACATAAAGGGCTTAGAGTTATACTTATCATGGAAGTAATGTGTATTATTAATGTTGAGGGCATGAGTTTTTCTCTGTAAAACCACTTAATCTTTTTACATACAGGTAACTTTCTTGTGGCTGTCTCTGTGAGGAAGACTGAGGTGTTCACCCTTCGCTTTCAGTGTGCTCCTCTAAGCTTGAATCACTGTCCCACGTCATTGAGGTTGTTCCCTATGGAAGTTTTTATGTTTTGCCTTCCAATCAAACTACTTCTCAATACAAGAAAACATCTTTCTTTAAACATGATATTTTCTTTCATTCATGTTGCCTGAACTGTGACCCTATCAAATAGGTTTGCCACAAATTCCTTATTCTGGTATTCCTTTTAAGGATGTTCTCTCAAGAATATACCTGCTTTCCATTTTTATCTGCAAATAGCAAAACAATATCAACTGGCGGAGATAATTACCCACTTGTGAAAGAAAGTGTTATTTCTTTCTACTGCAGTGCAGTGTAATAGAAATGTCATTCTGAGTCAGGTTATATTAGTAGTTGTATATCACATGATACAGTGTGAACCAACACACGCTGTGCTTCTGTATTAGATCTGGGGGTCACAGATCTAAATAAACACTTTTGTACAGAAGCAAACACTAGTGACTGTAAGTAACGAACATTCTATTCATCTTTTTTTCTGTGATATTTATTTTTGTCATTGGGGCAATAAGGGTGTTGAAATTAATTGCATAATTTAACCACATCTCTAATAATAATTTTTTCTATGACAATTATTCATGCTTGCTTCCTCTGCGCAGGGTATGGAGGAAAGTCCAGTACATCCTTACAGTGAGCGACTGATGTCTGGGAGTTTCATCCTGTCATTGCTACTGACTAGCATATAACCTAAAGTAAGTTCTTTTCCCTTTCTGGGCCTCAGTTTCCCCACTGTTAGACTAGATAATCTCAAAGTGTCATCCAGCTCTAAAATGCTAAGATATTCTCAAACTCCTGAATAATACAATATGAGACTTCTAAGAGTACAAAGGTCAGCTAGCTGTAGTTCTCCCTTTGGCATTTTGACTATCTTTTCTTCATTATTTACAATTTTAATTTTACTTTATCTCCCCATGAGGCTTTAAAGACAGCAACAGAATTAGAGAGTTGGGTATCCTATACGGGCCCATGATTATATAATTAATATAAAAACATTACCAGAAAGTTTTGGTTTTATTTTTAATATATTTTTATTTTTATCGACACATAGTAATTGTATATATTTTGAAGTACAACATGACATTTAAATACATGTATACAATGTGCAATGACAAGATTAAGGTAATTGACATATCTATCACCTTAGGCGTTTATCATTTTTTTGTGTGTTGGGACTCAGAGGTAAAATGTCCCTGGGTTCAATCCCCAGTACCACCAAAAAAATTTAAAAAAACATAATAAAACTCTCATCTAGCTATTTTGAAATATTCTACTCATTGTGTAAACTATAGTTCTCCTACTGTGCTGTAGAACATTAGAAGTTATTCCTCCTATCCAACTGTAGCCCTATATCCCATAACCCCTTTCTCCATCCATCCCTTCTCAATATCCTTCCCAGCCCTCACACTTTTTTTTACCAGAAAGTATTTTGACAAAGTATGTAACACCCAAATTTAATAGAGGGCTTCAGCAAAGTGCTGATGTAAAGAAGACAAATTGCAAATAATTGATTACGGTCTTCATGTGAGTAATGAACAAACCTGTATTCAATTATAAGTGAAATGTGATTGTGCTTCTTTTTTCCAGTGTGTGAAAATTATCTTATAGATGTTATATGTATACATGAACACTTGAAAATATTCATCTGCAATACAACAGATTTTAACTGTCAGGAAAGTGAATCAAAGGGAAGAAGAGAATTGAGGGCCTGAAAGACAGCTGTAGGGTAGAGACTTATTGCCTTCGCAGCCCCACCCCAAAAAGACTGGATGGACAGAGGCAGAGATGTTACCAGTACAAAATGCTTTCTAAGATATATGATTAGGAAAGAGGAATGTCTGAAAGGATTAGTTCAGCCTGGTAAGTCAAGAAGGCTTGGTAGAAAGATCATGGAATCTATCCCAGGCTGGTCACATGCCCAAGAGTGTAAGATTTAGGAGAGAAAGTGACCAGTAATGAATGGGTGGGGAGCAAGGAAATAGGGCAGGTACATGACTATGGGGCAAGTAATTAGAAAGGACTGGCTCTTTCTTTCTCCTAGTAGCTGAGGAAAACAGGAAATCAAAAGACAGATTTTTTTTCTTAATCCAGCCACAGAAAATTGGACGCATATCACAGACTGGTAAATTGCAAATGTATACATCTCTATCATATTTGGGACTGAGGAATGTCACCCTGTCCCGTTCATTCTGTAAATAGCTAAAGAGAGATGATGGGTACAGATACCTAGGGAGGAATGGCTTTCAGAATAAAAGGGCAGAAACCCTCCAATTCTTGGCTAAAGTGAAAAACCCTTTCAAGTTAATGATTCCCAGCCTGAAGACCAGTGATATCAGAAGAAAAAATATTCTGCGGTATATAAAATGTGTCTTATGGATATACCCACCATTATTTTTCACTGCTTTTTTATTTTTAATATATATATATATATATATATATATATATATATATATATATATATATATTTGTAATTCCTAAAACAAAAACCCAGCCAGAGGTATTCCTGATGCATTTAGTTCTTTTGTACTTTATCAGTGATCAGCTCATGTGGAACCTCCTGAGATTTTTAAAGAGAGAATTTCATTCTGGAAGTGTTTGGGAACTCTCTTTTCTTATGTCTCAGGTAGGAGCAATGGACAAATTTCCCAGTAAATATCCAGTAAAGGATAGGTTTAGTGCATTAGCTGCAATGTCCTTGGCAAATTCAGGACAGTTGAGGGCTTCTCGTGAATACAATTTCTTACCCTGTTCCTTTTGCTGGGTTGATGGATGTAATGAACTTGAGAGAGCCTGATATTTCCAGAGCCAGAGAAGGTGTAAAGGAATGAGAGACTCAATTCAGGAGCTCTTTGCACTGGCATCGGCAGCAGACTAGAGAGGAGAGAGAAGCAAGTATCCAAAAAGGAATCTCTCCCCTTAAGAGCTCTCATCATTTTAGTATGAAACGGTGTACCAAGTGAGCACTGTTATCATAACTATCAAAGGAGTCATTGAAATGTGGTTATGGGTGAGTTGAGAGTATAGATATCATGTACACTGGAGAAAATTCTGCTCAACCCTCGAGTAGTAAAAGAGCCCACCTACTTCCTAATAACAAAACTTGGATTAGTCACTGCCTCAAACCAAAGAACTGACATGTCAGAGTAATGAAAAGAAAGAGTAATTTTATTGTTGCAAAGGTTTTTTTCAAGAGTAAAATAAAAGCCACATTATTTGTTAATATAACTGTGTCAATGGACAAGGGAGAGACAGTTCAATAATCCAAGAATTCCTTGCCTGGGCAAGCAATGGTGTAACTTGAAGAACATGTTCATTTAAAAGAAATAATGAAAGAAGGATAAAAAATCTTGCCTCCAAAACCATGGTTCATGCCACAGCAGGTGAGAATTGATGGAAACTACAAAGAAGAAAAAGGAAACTAGATTTCAAGAAATTAGTTTTGGTACTTAAATCCTTCCGGAAGTTGCAGGACAGATCTTAACTACACGACCTTTTCATGTTCTCCAACTGTTTGGTCACTTTTTGCCATTTTCACCACTCTCTTCATAGTTATTAAATATTATTACTGCATTTGCCACAGATACCTTGCTTTTAAGGATTTCATTTTAAAAGCTGAAATACCCAAGTGTTTTATATAGACATACAATAACGGCATATTCTAATGGTGCTCTTTAGCTAATGCTGAAGCCACGTCACGCCCAATTTCCATTATGAGTCATTATTTTAAGATGTGTAACTTGGCTACAGAAAATTGCTCTATAAAGACACCTTAACAGATGCTCTCATATGAGTGAGGAAATTTTAAAATGATGAAATGTTAGAGAAGAAACATAATAAATAGTCTTTAATAGCTCAGATTGCCTCTCTGAGCTCTTAGAAGCTGAAATGAGTTGTTGAGGTTTTTGCTATCGTATTTTTCTGTTTTTCTTTTTATTTCTTTATTTCCTTATTTTTTCTATTTGCTTATGGAAATAAAAGACAACCTATTAGGCCTCCATCTAGAGCAGGCTTCTTTTTCAATTTGTTGCCCTTATAAATCAGGCTATAAAGAGGTGAGAATCAGCTCCAGATATATTGCACCTTTCTTTCTTGAGTAATGAATATTGTCATTTTCATTGGGTGGAGAAAAAACACAGTGGTGATTGTAGTCATTAAAATACCCATTGTTTTAGAATGATCTTCAAATTCTACCCTTAGGGCTCTGTATGCAGGTGAAAAAAGTGTGAGTTCTGGAGTGAAACAGCACAATATTCAACTGCTGGCTCTACTGAACTTTGTGACCATTAGTAAGTTACTGAAGAAGCCTGAATCTCAATTTTTTCAAACTTAAGATACAGACTATAAGGATGGTAAGGATTAAATGAGCTAAGGTACACAAAGCCTAATAGGTACAGGAGTAATAACAAAAATAATGATGATAACTTATTTTTCCTTGGGAAAGTAGGGGAAGAAAAAAAATATTTTCCCTCCTACCTTTTTTAGTCCTGGGCTGGGTCCCTATAACAAAAGACAAATTAACAAGAGAAAAACATACACATTTCTCTAATATAAATTTTGCATGAAATGGGTTTTTATAAGGAGATGAAAACCTGAGGAATGAGTTAAAACTGGGTGTTATTATGTGAGGTTCCATGAAGAGTAGAAACTCATAGGAAAATGTCATTGAACAAAAAGATATGGGAGCTAAGAGTAGTAAACCGGGGGAAACTTAGCAAAGCCTGTTTTCCAAATTCCTCAATGTGTCCTTCTGTCTTGGGAGACAGGGATATCACTTCCTGCTGGAAATAGTGAGGGAACTTGTCACATGAGGGTCTTATGACCTTCTACAGGGAACATTCAAAAAGTCCTCATTTTTTACATCTGCCATTTCCCAAATTTCTTCCCTTTAAAATATTCAGTAGGCCAAGCTTCCATATTTTGGGGTAGCATGTCCTGAACTCCATCAGGACCAAAACTATTTGGATGAAAGACATAAGTAGAATGTCTAAATCTGTACAAAGCAAGGTTCTCATTAATCTTACTCCATGCACATCAGTTATTGGTAAAGAAACATGCACATACACATGCACACCTACACACAATGAAACTTCCATCTTTCTGAGACCCAGGGAATAGGCAATGAAGAAGGGTTTCTGAAAACAATAAAAAGGAAGAAAGAACTAACAGTCAATGTGAAATAACTTGACTTTGTTTTTTGTTTTTTTTTTTTTTTTTGCCATTCTCTTGTGCTAACACCGATCCAATGTAAGTATCCCCAGGGCTTAGAATAAAGTCCCCAGTAAGCATCAGGAAACTTCTAGTACCTTTAAGATATTATGAGACTAAAATCTCAGAGAAGAAACCTACTGAGACACCCCCCTTTAAATGTCATTCTAATCCCTGTTATCAAAAAATAAGAGGGATTTTCTGACTAACTTGATCTAAGCTTATGTTACTGAGGGTGAGTTTACAGATACCAGTACTCTGCTGAAAGACCTTGGCACAGCAAGTAAGTGAATAATATGTTCCTGACTTCATTCAACCAAATGTCTTGGGGTTAAGTCATATTCCTTTTATCTTATGGACATGTGTTGATACAGTTCACCATGTATTCCATGTACATATTTAACCCAATCTGTCCCATTTAGCCAGCAACACTAAAATAATGTGTTCTTGACAGTGACTAGGGTTGGGATGTTGGATTTGCAGGCAAAACACACTCTACTTCCTCAATATTGGCTCCTTTAGTGGAGGCCCTTACAGCTGACAACACAATAGAGAACTTCATAAAGAAAGTCTCATGATAGCTGTTATTTATTATGCAAATGCTATCTGCCATGGCAACATTGCATCCAAGAGTTTGCTTTATTTGCACTAGGACATGGCCTGCATATTCAAATGAAGGCAGCCGTACATTATGCCTACACATTACAAAGATTTTGTTTTCCTTGACACTTACAGGAGAACAAACTGCAATTAATATAGCCTGTTTAAGCAGACAGCACCCAATTAGTTATCATCCATTTTCAGATTGGGATGCTAGACAAAAAACATGGAGCTGGGCTCCTTATTCAAAAAGAAAATACATCCAAACTACAGGTTTTCAAAGACACATTTAACTCACAATGGCAAGGATACTCACTTAGCCTTTAATGTGAAATGGAGTGTTAATTTTTCTCTGTCACCTCTTAATTGCTTCCTTATTATACTGTTCAAGCAGTTAATTGCTAGACTGAATGAAAGAGTGTTTTCAGGGGAAAGGAAATGCCACAGCATGAAAGAAAAAAAATAGAAGCAGTTCACTAGCATAATTGGGTCTGATATAACATTAGCTATGGTATTCCTTTTAATGGTATCTACAAAAATTAATAGGCAAAGCCAAATTGTGATTGGGAAAGTAGAGAAAGATTAAGTCAATCACCATGCCTGCATGTGACTTATATCACTGTCACTTACCAAGCAAACAAGAAGACTCTTCCAAGCCATTCACACTTGGCCCAGATGCAGGCTGCCTTCTCCATGTGTGGGGCAGATGGGGACATCTCCATAAGCCAGCAAGTCCTGGTGCAGAAGCTGGTTCCAGAGAGTCATGTGGACACTGGCATGCTGCTTTTCTGGGTTAGCTGTTCACAGTAGGGGAGGAGGGAAGGCAGAAACTCATTGTTTCTTTGTTTCTAAATACTTTGGGTTCCCACCTACAATTCTGTTTCACTTTTAGAGAAACTGACCCTTCTTTTCAGTGCCATCAAATTGGGAATTAACACTTTCAGAGCTGAATTGTGCTTCTTCAGCAAAGAAACATATACTAAGAAAAAAAGGCAAGAATTACAAATATTCATCTAAACAGCAAAACGTGGTTTTAATGAGAATGTTTGCATGCCAGTGTTAGAGAATTCATAATAAGTATTATTTTCTACATCCTCTAATTTTATTAGAGCATAGCAATTATTAATGAAGAAAGATGGTAACGAAAACACTTGCTTTAACAGTGAGGTAGGAAAAGAGACTTTTTATTTGCATTGCCTTTTCATTATCATCAAACAAAATAACTTCATTGTGTCTTAAATTTAATTTCACAATGAAAAAATGTAAACCATTTACTGAATTGTGATCATTAACATGTGTGAATGATGAACTCATTAGCATTACTCTCTACTACTCCTACAAATTGCTAAAGTTTGCCTATCTTCACCCTAGTTTTCCTCAAGAAAGGTAGGGGTGTGAGATTGGAAAAGTGACTGCACAAAATTTCCTTCTATTATTGGAACAATAATACGAAACCATTACAATGATGTACCTCCAAAGTTGCAGAAATAGAGAAAATTCTACCTTATGGTAACAAATGCTCAAGTATAAGACAATGAACAACAGCAAATAAATAAAATATTCAATATGAAATATCACAAAGAAAATATTAAAGATCTTTCACTCTCCTGCATGACGATAGGCAAACAATCCAGAGTAGTTATTCTTTTTTTCTCTTTTATTGGTGTATTGTAATTGC
Source organism: Graphiurus murinus (assembly GCA_004027655.1). NCBI lineage: Eukaryota > Metazoa > Chordata > Mammalia > Rodentia > Gliridae > Graphiurus > Graphiurus murinus. Next base: position 3,226 of record PVLC010008520.1, on the reverse strand, counting down.
ACATCACAGTGAGATTCATGGTGATACATTCATACAGGCACACAAAGTCACTTTGGGGAGGAGGGCACACCTCCTCTCCTCCCTTCTTTCTCCCCATACATAATAGTGATATTTATAGTGATTCGTTCATATATACACATGACATTATATTATATTATAATTATATATATTACATTATATTATATTAATTATATATATTACATTATATTATATTACATTAACATTATATTTCCTTCTCCAACCCTCCCCTTTCCCTCTCCGTCTCCCTCCTCTAATCCCCTTCCACTACTCTACTAACTAGAGTAGTGGATCCTAACCTAGGATACATTCATGGGAATCAGTTGTCTGCAAATACCAAATGCATTGTTGTGTAAAACTTCTATGTATATGTGTTATGGTTTGGATTTGAAATGTATCCTAAAAGCCCATGTGTTGAAGGAGGGGTCCCTAGTGCTGCAGTGCTCAGAGGTAGGGCCTTTGGGAGGTGATTGGATCATGAGGACTCTGACCTCATGGATGGATTAGTCCATTGATGGATTCTTAGCTCAGATGGCTATTGGGAGGTGGAGGAAATTTTAGGAGGAAGGGCCTAGTTGGAGGAAGTATGTCATTGGATATGTGCCCTTGAAAGCTACATTGTGTTCTTGCCTCTTCCTCATATTCATCCTCTCTCTCTCTCACCCTCTCCCTGTCCCTATCCCTCTCCCTCTCTTTCTCTTTCCTAGCCACCATGAGGTTTATAGATTTGCTCCACCACACAATCACCACCATGATGTTCTGCCTCAGCACAGGCCCACAAACAACAGAGCCAAGGGACCATGAACTAAATATAACCTCTGAAATTGTAAGCCCAAATAAACCTTTTCTCTTATAATTTTATTTCTCTCAGATATTTTGTCACAGTGATGGAAGGCTGACTAACACAAAATGTGAGTCTCTACATTTTTTCTTAGAGAGAACCTATAACTTTTGTCCTATGCTGCATAACAAATCAGCACAAATCCAATGACTTAAGACAACACATACATGTATTATCTCACAGTCTATGTGGGTCTTGAGTCTGCACAGCTTAGCAGAGTACTCTGTGAGCATGCCACCAGCCATCAGGATGGGAGCGTTGGCTCAATTCTCATATTCAGACTTGATACGCACTCTAGTTGTTGAAATTCATTTCATTGTAGTTGTAGGATTTATGGCAACTTGATTCATCAAAACCAACAAGGACACCAAGAGTGAGTTTGCTGGCAATAGGGAGTCTTATATAAGGTAACAAAATCACCACAGTGGCAGCTTATCACAGCTGACATAATCTACTGATTGTAAGGCAGCCAAATGTTTTGCCCACACTTAAGCTGAGTAAAATTCCATTGTGTACATATCCCATAGTTTTGTAATCCATTCATGTTGACAGGCATCTTAGTTGGTTCCATAGTTTGGTAATTGTGAATTGTGCAGCTATAAACATGGATACATATTCATTAGTCTGGTAGTTTGGTTTCCATTCTTTTAATGGCAAAGAAGATGAGACAAATATGTGAATGGGCTTATCCTACAAAATACAATCTATCACATCAAATGAATGTGATCATTCTGCAAATATTTCCTGGGCTCTACAAACAGTTAACAGGCCTCTACACTTTGCATAGGCTGGTAGTGCCTGATGCACTGTACTTCAAAGTTACATTAGTCCAATGAAGTTGTCCCTTACAACTTGCAAAACAAGTATTCCTTAGGAAATACAAATGTTATTCACAGAAAGTCATCCCACCATCTTAAAAGATCAACACATATCCACTAAAGTTTCCTCTGCCAACCCTGAGTCTTAAAGTTTCCTGGAGAAATCCCATCACTAAATGGAAATTCACAACTTGTAATGGAGTCCCCTTTACCTCATAGTAATCTGTCCATTTTCAGGACTTTTCATCTTTCACTGACACAGACTTTCTGATCTCATAAATGAATTCTTTTCATCTTATAGTAAGAATGTTCCAGAAAGAGAATGTCTGCATTTTGTAGATACAGCAAATTAATCATCATATGATTCATGTACAGGCTTGTTTCTTATTTGTTTACTCAAAATGTGTTTATTGAATACCTACTACATGCCAAATGCTGTTCTTAGCACTAGGATTATAATTATGAACAAGGTAGACATTGTTCTGTCCCTTGCTGAGCTCTCAGTTCAGTGGAGGAAACTAAAAACTAAACAAGCAATTATATTATACTGTGAAAAGTATTACGATGAGAGCAAAATAGAGTGCTGAGAATTGATTCAGTAGACACTTCCTGAGGGAAATGACAGTTATGAGAACATCCAAACTGCATGTTATGTAAGTATAAATACTTCTTATAATACTATATAGGCACGTAATGGGTACTTAATAAAACCTTGGTTAGTATGTTGAGTCCTACCACTCTCATCCAAAAACATGAACGATGCCTCCAAATCTCAGAACATTTACAATCTTCTGTGTCTTGGCATTGCCATTTTGTTGTTGTTGCTGCTGGGGATTGAACACAAGGGCATTTTACCTCTGAGCTACACCCCTGGACTTATTTTTAATTTGAAACAGGATCTCACTAAGTTCTAAGGGTCTCACTAAATTGCTGAGGCTGGTCTTGAATCTGTGATCCTCCTATCTCAGCCTTCCAAGTACTGGGATTACAATCATGCACCACCATGCCAAGCTGGCATTGCCATTTTTTTCAGTACTATGATCATCACATCCTTCTAATCATTCAGCACACCAACCATTTTCAAAAACATGAATGTTATCTATTTCCTTTAGTAGATTTTTATTGGTGCAATGTGATTATACATGCTAGTGATATTAAAAGTGATACAAACATACATACACACAGTACTTGGTGTATTTCCATCCAGATTCCACCCTTCTCCCCCATATCTCCTTGGTGCACATGTTAGTGATATCAGTAGTTATCGGGCGCCCCAGGCTGAACCCTCAGCCGTGAGGCCCCAATAAAAGACGCCGGCTAAATGCTACTGGTTGGAACCTCTTTTATTACATCTCTCTCTTTCTGGGATCAAGGCGTTGCACAAACGATAACAAACACAGTGCAGAGGTCGTCTTTCCAAATAGTGCTTTTCCTACAAACTTTCAATAACCCCTCTCTCTAACAACCCATCTTCCACTAGCAACCCACAATCTTTCTTCCCAGGACTTCCCCAGCAACCCGGCCAACCTCTTCCCAACCGCTTCTTCTT
>PVLC010008519.1:0-57984 GCA_004027655.1 Graphiurus murinus | reverse complement strand
AAAAAAAAAGAATGAAAAATAGGGCTGGGGGTGTAGCTCGGAGGTAGAATGCCCCTGAGTTCAATCCCCAGTACTGAAAAAAAAAAAAAAAAAGTCATTACCAAGCCAAGCATGGTGGCACACACCTGTAATCCTTGTACTTGGGAGGCTGAGACAGGAGGTTCTCAGGTTTGAGGGTAGCCTTAGCAATTTAGTGAGATCCTCAGCAACTTTGCAAGACCCTGTTTCAAAAAAACTGGAAGTGGGGTGCTGGGGATGTAGCTCAGAGGTTGAATGCTCCTGGGTTCAATCCCCAGTAGCAAAATAAATAAAGTCATTGCCACACCCAGGCTAGCTTTCCATTGATTCTTCTCAAGGCAACTCAGACTTTGATTATGGGTAATTTTTTTTGCATATCAAGACATTGTTCCCAGTGAAGTAACTTATTGCTGCCCCTTCATTCCCCTCTCCCGGATGAAGAAGGAATGTAAGTCTCACCTTCAGACCCTTCTTTGAATTTTCATATTTTGTATGGCTCCAGTATACATGTATATGCTAATAAACGTATCATGCTTTTCTCTTGCTAACATGTCTTTTGTTATAGGATGAGCTTTTCTGATGGGGAGGAAGGAAATCGCCCCCTTTTCTGGCCCTAAATTAATCAGGAAATAACATTTCTTTTTTGGTTGTTGTTGTGCTGAGAATTGAACCTGGGGCATTCTACCTCTGGGCTAAACCTGAAATCCCTTTAACTTTTTATTTTGAAACAGGGTCAAGTTGCTGAGGGCCTTGCTCAGTTGTGAGGCTGGCCTCAAACCTACAATCCTCCTGTCTCAGCCTCCCAAGCACTGGAATTACAGGTGTGTACCACTGTGCCCAGAAGTATTTCCTTTTTTCTTGGTGCATTATGGTTATCCATAAGAGTGGGGTTCACTGAGATATATTTGTACACGCACATGACATGTCCTGTGTGATCAAGTGCACCCCCGGCCCTCCCCTTTCCTTTCCTCCTCCTTCCCCGTGATCCCATCCCTCTGTCTACTGTCTCCTTCCTATTTCCAAGATGTTATGAGTGCTATAAACAAGCAGGATCACACTTGTTATTAGCAGGAAAATGGCTCCAAAGATGTCTACACCCTAATCCTCAGCTTGTGGACATGTAATATCTCATAGAAAAGGGGAATTTAGGTCACAGATGGAATTACACTTGTTCATTAGCTGATCTTAAAACAGGGAGAGAAAGTCAGGCATGGTGGCATATACCTGTAATCCCAGTACTTGGAAGACTGAGGCAGGAGGATTACAAGTTTGAGGCCAGCCTCAGAAACTTAGCAAGATCCTGTCTCAAAATAAAAATAAAAAGAGCTAGGAGTATAAGTCAATAGTAGATCATCCCTGGGTTCAATCCCCAGTACAAAAAAAAAAAAAAAAAGATAGGGGAAGGGGCCACAAGCCAAGGAACATGGGGGCCTCTAGAAGCTGGGAACACAAGGGCCAATTCCCCCAGAGTCTCCAAAAGGGGTGCAGTCCTGCTGCTGCCCTGGTTTTAGCTCAGGGAGGCCTGAGTCAGACTGCTGACTTCCAGAGCCATAAAACATTGAATGTGGCTTGTGTAGACCGTCAGGCTTGTGGTAACTGGTTACAGCAGTCTGTGCCCCTGCTGAGGAAGCTCCCCAGGCCCCCGCATGGCGGCTCCACTGAACTTGTCCTGATTTCTGTATGTGTGTGTGGTGCTGGAAATTGAACCCAGGGGCATTCTACCTCTGAGCTACATCCCCAGCCCTTTTTTTTTTTTTTTTGAGACATAGTTGCACTAAGTTGCTGAAGCTGGCTGCCAGCCTGCTAGCCTGCCCCCAAGTACTGGAATTACAGGTGTGGGCCACCATGGCCAGCTCAGGCTCAGTATCTCGCAGTCACCTTCGACTCCTGGTTCACCTCCTCCCATCCGAGTTCTACCTGAGGAGGTTGTCTGCATGGAGTGTTTTCCAGGTTTGGGGTTTTTCTTGTTTGTTTTTAAGTATTTCACTCCTAGGTTTCTCTCATTTTTTGCTTGTTTGTTTGTTTTGTTTTGGCAGTGCTGGGGATTGAACTCAGGGCTTATCATATGTTAGGCAAGGGCTCTACCACTGAACCCCACCCCAGACCTTTTCATTTTATTCTGAGACAGGATCTTGTTTTAAGTTTCCCAGGCTGGCCCCAAACCTGCCTGCCACCTTTCTCCTTATCCTCAGCCCCCAGAGAAGCTGGGAACACAGGTAAGTAGCAGAGATTATAGGCATGCACCACCTACCCAGCCTCAGTTGCATACCCCGCCCCCCCCACACACACACGGCCAGCACAGCTGTGTGGAGAAGGGCCCTGGGCAAGGCTTTAGACTCATTTCTTCCTGCAGTGAACACTCAGATCAAACTTCCTCCTTCCTGGTGAGATGTTTAACAAGCAGGGAGAGTTCATGGCAAACTTCCTCTGAGAAGAGCAGAGCCTGGGCAGGGTAGGGAGCAGCCGACCCTCTGAGGGCCCTCTGGGCAACCGCATCTAGAGGCCCTGAGCCCTGGGAGGACCACGAGGCTGGACTCCACCAAGCAGCAAGACCAGGGAGCATCAGCTGCGTCAGGCCCCAAAGCACCGCTGGACCAGCTGGCCTCCTCCGCCAGAGCAGGGAAGTGAAGCGCTGAGCCTCAGGTACGTCTCCGCCACCACGGAAAGGGATTCACTTCCAGGCCCACGTTATTGACAGAAGAATGATTGGGGGGTGGGGGGGCGGAGCAGGTGGGAAATGAGTGTAACAGCCCAAGAGAGAAGGATGAAAGAGCTTGAAGAAGGAAACCACATAATCAGAGATTTCTGAGGTCAGATTGAGGAAGGCAAACAGGGGCCAAGCCAGATGGATGGACGGTGCTCCGTGATAGGAAGGGTTCTGCAGCTGGGCTCGGGCTCAGGACACGAGCATGAGATGACTGGTCACTCACTGTGCCAGCTGTGGGCACAAGCAGGAGAAACAGGGTGCACAAGCAGGTCCAATGAACACAGGTTCTCCCTCCCCACCAGTCCTCCACAGGCCCTGCTCATTTATTGATTCAAAGCATCAAGTAGGAGCCACAAAAATATGTGAATAATGAATGAAGAAGGAAAGTGTGGTTCTTTGGCTATAATCACATTTCTCTGTGAAAATAACGTGAAAAGTTATAACAAAAGTATATGGTCAGCTGGGCATGGTGGTGCACACCTGAAATCCCAGTACTTGGGAGGGTGACACAGGAGGGTCACAGATTTGAGGTCAGTCTCATCAACTTAGTGAGACCCTGTTTCAAAATAAAAAATAAAATAGCACTGAGGGGCCGGGCGTGGTGGTGCACACTTGTAATCCCAGCATTTGGGAGGCTGAGACTGGAGGATCCGGGTTCGAGGCCAGCCTCAGCTACCTAGTGAGGCACTCCGCAACTTAGTGAGACCCGGTTTCAAAATAAAGAATAAAAAATAGGGCTGGGGGTATAGCTCGGAGGTAGAATGCCCCTGAGTTCAATCCTCAGTACCGCAAAAAAAAAAAAAAAAAAAAAAGCACGGAGGGTGTAGTTCAGAGGTAGAACACTCCTGGGTTCAAGCCCCAGTAACACACACACAACACACACACACACACACACACACACACACACACACACAGTACATGGTCTTGAGAGATATTTAAGATGGGAAATATTAGGGTAGTCCCTTTCCTTCTCCAAGACTCAATTTTCTCATCTTTAAAATGGGTCTGAATATCCCATCAATCCCTGCAGTTCTCACTGTCTCAGCATCTATGATAATAATCACCCAAATTAAGCCGGGCGTGGTGGCGCACACTTGTAATACCAGTACTTGGGAGGCTGAGACCGGAGGATCCAGGTTCGCAGCTAGCCTCAGCTACTTAGTGAGGCTCTCTGCAACTTAGTGAGATCCTGTTTCAAAATAAAGAATAAAAAATAGGACTGGGCATGTAGCTCAGAGGTAGAATGCCCCTGAGTTCAATCCCTAATACTGCAAAAATAATAATAATAATAATAATAATAATAATAATAATAATAATAAATAATCACCCAAACTCATGAAATAGCACCTATTCTTTGTGTTTAGTGCCCTCTATATAATAACATTTAATCTGCGTATTACTTCACTCTGTGAGGGTACTACCCTATTCCCACTCTGCAAATGGGAAACCAAAGTACTGAGAGATTTGATAACTTTCCAGGCAATCAGGCTGCCAAGCGTGTGCCGGCCTCGACGCTCTGCCCCTCCATGACTCAGTTGATTCTAAGTCCCGAGCTGGAAGTAGGCAGTCTGGTTATTGGAGTGTCCTTCCGGATGATTCATTCAAAGAGCATTAACTGAGCCCTCCCTGCATGTGAGGTAAATAGGCATACAGTGATGGACAAGACAGGGTACCAAACCTACAAGGTCCTAGCCAGAAAGCAAAACACAACTTGCACAGTCTTCAAAAGTTTTGACATATACCATGGAGGTAACCTGAGAGTCAGGACACACTTCTCCATCATTGGATTTAAAGCAAAACCAGGTGCAGCAGTGCATTACTGAAATCCCAGTACTTGGGAGGTTGAGACAGGAGAATCTCAGGTTCAAGGACAGTCTCAGCAACTTAGTGAGACCCTCAACAACCTAGCAAGACCCTATTTCAAAATAAAAACAGATTCAGAGGTAGAATGCTCCTGGGTTCAATCTTCAGTACCAAAAAAAGAAAAAAAAAATTGATGCATGCTGGGACCTCAGAGAGTAGGAGAGCAGTGTTAAAAACAATGGAGAATCTAAGAGGAGCGGGAGGAGGGAAGAAAGGGGGCAGTTCTGGTCTGAGAGAGGGAAGGGGCTAGTGGTGGGAAGTGGTGGTGGGCCATGCCCAGGCTGAGTACAGCTGAGGGGAAATTGGCTTTGCCAGTATTTGCCCTAGTCCGTCCATCCGTCCATCTGTCCATCCATCCATCCATCCATCCATCCATCCATCCATCCATCCATCCATCCATATGTCTGCTCTTGTGCACCTGGAGGTTCAGGAGCTTCTGTCTTATGATCATCATTTTCCGTACACAGACCCAGGTGCTTCCCCCAGTGACTCCACACCAATAGGAATTTTGCAGCCTGCAGAGCTGAGGGGCCCACCTTCCTTGTTGGCCCCTCTCTGGAGTGGAAGATATTAGAAGTCCTGGTTTGCCCACCTTTCCCAGGGGTGGAGGTGACTGCTCCTTCTAAGGTGAGACCAGCCCATCTAGTGGTGGCAGGTCCGTATGGGGACTGCAGCCCTCCCATACGCACCTGAAGCCCCACAGGGCAGGAGCCCTGGAGAAGGAACCTATGCTTCCTACACCTGGAGTCAGTCCCTGGCTTCTGGAGGCTCTGGAGAACAGGGTGGGAACTCCCAGGTTTGCTCCCCTAGGACACACCTGGAAAGACAAAGGTCTAGAACCTGTGGGGAAAGCGCCCCTGCCTTTGCATCCGAGTCCCATCTCTGCCTTCTTCCCAGCCGTGTCTCCTCCTCAGGCTAGATGCCACATTTCATGGGCTTGTCTGAGCTTCCCTGCTACCAAAAGCAGGAGGATGGATGTTAATGAATTCCTTGGGGATTGATGTGAATTTAGAAAAAGCTCCTACCATGAAGCCTGGTATATAGTAGGTATAGAATATGGGATGATGCGGTTGTCAAAACTGAGTGCCTACTATGTGCAGGGCATTGTGTGAGGTACTAGGCTTTTAGAGATGATAAAACACTATCTGTGTGATAAACTCCCATTCTGTCAGATGAAACAGTCACACCTGAGTAGAGGGAGTGGGGGCAGTATAGAGAGGGGTGTGCATTCTGTGTGATCAGTACAGAGGACCACGACAGGCAACACATGTGGAAGTTTTACTCTGTCTTGGACGGTGTTGAGTGTATATATGGAGTCACTCAATTGAATGTAACAACTTTGCATGGTAGATATCATTATCCCCATCCTACAGATGGACCACTGAGGCCTAAGGAGGCAGGGTAAACTGCCCAAGGCGGCCAAGCTGGGAAAGGTTGAGAGGGCTTTGTGGCCAGGCCTTCCAGTTCCCAGAAGATGTCACAGGGGAGGCCACATTCCACACAGTACAGAAGAGGGCAACCCTGGTGGAGAGAATTGTATGAGCAGAGGCGTAGGGGTGGGAGGTGGAAGTCAGACAGCAAGGTGAGGGAGGGAGCGCAGGTGCCCTGCGAGGACTTGGATCTTTCTGCAGCATGATAGGTTCTGTTAGAGGGACAGTCCTTTGCTAAAAACAGCAGGAGCAATGCGGCCTCTGGTTAGCAAGGCCATCAGGAGGAGGCTGTCACTGAAGACAGAGGAAAGGCCAAGAGCTGGCCTGATGTTTTAAGCCTCCACAAAGACCACAGTGTTCAATTCTCCTGTCTCCAGGAGGGCAGGAGGGAAGGGATAGCGTGAGAATTTAATTTAAGACTTTCCTGCAGGTAAAACTGTGATTTGAAATGGGAGAATCCTTGTGTATCAGAGAGAACCTTTCTTGATGCAGGTGAAAGAAAACATCTAATCCAATAAATAAGGACACATACTGCTGCATAAAGCAGAGAAGCCCAGAGATGATTCTGACTTTGAGAAAGGCTGCACATTAGGGCTCTCAGGGTAGCCTCCAGGACTCTCTCTCTACTTCCAAGAGCCAAGCCCATTAAAGCCCTGATCTTCTTGGCCGGGATCTCCTGCCCGTGTCTGATCCTATCTCTGTGATCAAAGGATGGAACAAACCATCAGCTAGGCCTAAACCGTGTGGCCACCCCTGGAACCAGAGGATGGGTCAGCCCTACCCAACACAACTGCACAGGAGGGAAGAGTCAAGGCCCAAAGGAAAATGAGTGGTCCCTGTAAGAAGGGGAGATGGCTGCTGGATGCTGGGCTATGGCCAAACCACAGATGTCCACCACAACCTCGATCCCACCATCCATACAATTACAAAAGTAACCATGGCCATATTGCCGAAGTCATTCTGCTTTTATGACCCTGGGCACATTGCTTAATCTCTGTAGGCCTCAGGCTAATAAAGTTAATAAAAGAATCTGAGAAGATTATTGAAAAAATAAAGAACATGGGCCAAAATTAGCAGAATAATAATGCTTATTAGGATCATTATTGTGATTATTAATTTTTTTGTGGTAACTGGGGCTTGAACCCAGGGACATTCTATCTCTAAGCTATACCCCCAACCCTATTTTTTATTTATTTTGAAACAGAGTCTCACTAAGTTGCAGAGGGCCTCACTGAGTTACTGAGACTGGCCCTCTGAGATTCCCCCTGTCTCCGCCTCCAAAGTACTGAGATTACAGGCATGTGCCACCACACCCAGTTTGTGATTATTGTTAAGATTATTTCTTCTTCAGTGAGAAAGAGCCTTAGCTTCCTTTAGTATACTATCCTATACCTCTGGATTCTATCATTTCCTAGGGAAGACTGACTTCATCCTGCATTCCCAAGACCCCTCTGACTTTGTTGTGGAGGCCACCATCTTGGTTAATCAAGGAGGCCAAGATCTAGCTGCCTCTGATGAAAAGGGACAGAATTGTCCACTGGGTGGGGACATTCCTTCATGTTTGCCCTGCTGACATGATTCAGGCCAGCCGGAAGCCCCACCTTCATCCAATCAGTCCTCTGGACACTTACAGCCAGGCACTCAGCAGAGAGAATTCTGGTGACTTAAACTGGCCTCTGAAGATTTCCAGCACCCTGAGATTGCCCTCATCCCCTTAAACAACAGAGGGCAGAGAGAGGACTGTGTGTTAGGACACACGGCTTCCCCTGCCCCTAGCTGCTCTGCAGGGACTTAAGAGAAATCCATTCCCCATCTGGAGAACACCCACTTCTCTTCGCTTAGAGGGATCTGGGAGAGTTGAGGGGCATTCCCCAGGGAGAGGACAGAAGGCCTGCTTCCTTAGCCGCACCTGCCATGCATAGGGTTCTCCCTCTGCACTAAGTGCTGTGTTTGGGGTGCATTCTTGCATGTAATCTGCACTAAATCAGGGATTGTACTGTATAGATAGAGAAACAAAGGCAAAACCAAGAAAAGTCACCCGGGCCCCCACTTTTTTTAGTACCATGAACATTCTACCTCTGAGCTACAACCCTAGCCCTTTCTATGCATTTATTTAGTTTTTGCTGAGGCTGTCTTCGAACCTGTGATCCTCCAATCTCAGCCTCCCAAGTACTGGAATTGCAATCGTGCACCACCACACCCAATTATTTATTTAGTCTTTGAAACAGGCTCTTGCTAAGGGCCCCACTAAGTTGCTGAGGCTAGCTTCGAACCTACAACCCTCCTGTCTCAGGCTTCCAAGTACTGGGATTACAAGTGTGCACCACTGCACCTGGCTTAGGTTCTCACTCTTAAGCCCCAGTTCCCAGGCTAGATGAGGCCTGTACAAGACTGAGAGATGTAAATAGATGAGAACCACCACTTCCCGAGAGCCTCGTGGGTGCCAGCGCTGAGCGAGGTGCCCTCAGGCAATGGTCTCGGCCAGGTGAACTGAGAGGCAGTTCATCCTCGAGTCCACATGAGGACGAAGGACAGGCAGCTAACCCTGCCAGGTGCACAGAGGGTCCTTAGATCTGCCCCGGGAGGACACTGGCTGATCAGGAGGGCGAAGGTAGAGACAGAACCTTAGAAATGCTCTCTTAGCCCATGGAAGCCTCTCTTCTCTGTCACCTTGGCTAAACCAAACCCAGACCAGCCCAAGCTCAGCACAGGGAGCACCCAGAGCCCGTGCCCACCTTGAGCTAATAGCGGCATGCCTAGAGTAGGACTGGCAAACTACAGGCGAGGCCTGCAGCAAGACACCTATTTTTATAAATAAAGTTGTTTTGAGGTGCTCATTGTTTGTGGTATTGGAGATTGAACCCAGAGGCATTCTACCCCTAAGCTGCTACACACCCAGCCCTATTTTATTCTCTATTTTGAAACATAGTCTCACTAAGTTGCTGAGTCTGGCCATGAACCTGTGATTCTCCTTATCTCAGCCTCCCAAGTACAAGGATTACAAGCATGTGCCACCACACCCATCTCCTATAAATTAAAATTTTATTGGAACACACCCACATTTATTCGTTTAGTTATGACTGAGAACAAATAGCCTGCACGGCCCAAGATATTTACTACCTCAGCCTTTACAGAAAACTGCCAATTCAGGCTCAAGAAAAATTAACCCAAGTAGTTAAAAATGTGGGCTCCCAGCAGGGCGCAGTGGAGCACGCCTGTAATCCTAGTACTTAGGAGTCTGAAGTAAGAGGATGGCAGGTTCAAGGCCAGCCTCAGCAACTTTGCAAGACCCTCAGAAACTTAGAGAGACCCTGTTTTAAAATAAAGGCAGACATGGTGGCCCATACCTGTAATCCCGGTACTTGGGAGGCTGAGACAGGAGAATCATAGGAGGTTCAAGGACAGCCTCAGCAACTTAACGAGACTCTCAGTAACCTAGCGAGACCCTGTTTCAAAACAAAAAACAAAAAGGACTGGGGGTGTAGCTCAGAGGTAAAGCACCCCTGGGTTCAATCTCTAGCACCATAAATAATAATAATAATAACAATGAGGAGGGGAAAGAGGGCTAGGGGTGTAGCGCAGAGGTAGAGTACCTCTGGGTTCAATCCCCAGCACTACGAAATAATAATAATAATAAATGAAGAGGGCTGGGGGTGTAGCTCAAAGGTAGAGTGCCCTTGGGTTCAATCCCCAGTGCCACCAAAAAAAGTTTTGTTTTGTTTTGTTTTGCGGTACTGGGGATTGAATTCAGGAGCATTCTACCTCTGAGCTACACCCCCAGTCCTATTTTTTATTCTTTATTTTGAAACTGAGTCTCACTAAGTTGCGGAGTGCCTCACTAGGTAGCTGAGGCTGGCCGAGAACCCAGATCCTCCGGTCTCAGCCTCCCGAATGCTGGGATTACAAGCGTGTGCCACCACCACGCCCAGCTTTTTTTTTTTTTTTTAATAAAAAATAAACTAAAAGAGATATAACTCAGTAATAGAGCGCCTGCCTAGTTGGTGCAAGGCTCTGGGTTCAATTCCACCACCACCACCAAAAAAAAAAAAAAAAGATGTAGGCTCCTAAGACTGGCTGTCTGGGCTTACCTCTGAGGTCTGCTCTTCCTCTAAGTTACGTGGCCTGACCACTGTGGGCCTCATCTCCCCTGATTCCTCACTGATCTGCTAGAGGATTAAATGACTAAAGTAAGCCAGAGTCTGGGAGCAGTGCCTGACCAGAGTCTCTGTCATCCTATTCTGGGAAACGCCTCAGGGACATGGGCAGTAAACACCCTCAGCATCCCACCTCTTCCACCTCTACTTCCTGCTGCACCACTCTGCAGCCCAGTAATGCTACCATTGGTCAGAGCTGGAGAAAACCATTCAAACCAATGAATACAATTAGAACAGGGCATAATGGAAATATTGCTTCTTTCCCTCCAAAATAAATGTCACTGGGAAGAAACCATTCACACCACCAGCCTTATTGTTTATACATCTATTTGCTGCTTCTCTGCCTCTGTATTGGTGGCATCACCAATAATTGCCTGTGAATACAGGGGCTTAGCTGGGCATGGTAGCACACACTTGTAATCCCAGTACTTGGGAGGCTGAGACCGGAGGATTGCAGGTTCACCGCCAGCCTCAGCTACTTAATGAGGCCCTTCACAACTTAGTGAGACCATGTTTAAAAATATAGAATAAAAATAGGGTTGGGAGTGGGGTTCAGAGGTATAACGCCCCTGGGTTCAATCCCCAGTTCCATGGACTTATAAGGGGCTTATAACAAGGACTGTATAAGAAGGAGGGAAAGGTGGCCTCTAATTACTTAGATGACTTCACACAGGCTGAGGCCACAATCATGATGTTTGGGGCAGCTTTAGAGGATGACTGGAAACTCAGGGGAAGGGGCAGTGGGTGTGGGCAGGGTTGCACACACCCCCCAGTTCCAGGTGGGACCCTTGGGGGCTCCTGGCTCACATGTTTGTGTGCGCCTGCATATACGCCCGCCGCTGTCAGTCTCTTAGAGTGTTTCTTTTTCATTCTGATGTCTCTCTACCTCAGTCTTGTCTTTTTCCTGCCGAGTCTGTCTTCCCCATACCCTGCCACTGCCTCCACAGAGTTTCCATCTCTCACAGTCACACAACGCAGAATTCATCCATTGCAATGAGTTCCTGCCCACAGAGGACTGCTGGCAGAGGTAGTGGATCAGAGAGAAGCTGGTAGAAGAATGGACAGTGCACCCCAGCTTTAGTGACCTTGGTCAGCCTGCATAACGCCCAGGGATGAGAGGGAAATGGCCAGTTTGAATTTCCAGGAACAGCCTTAGAGTCTGGGCATGTTCTCTGGACAGAGCAGAGTTTTAGAGGAAAATGTTTGATGTGGGGTGAAAAGCAAGAATCCATTTAGTTGGAGGGAGCCGCCTCTGGTTTCTTTCCCCTTGGGCTCATTTCCCTATCAGGAAAGAACTTACATCCTTCAAGCACCATGTGCCACAGACCTACTGTGTACCAGCACGTGGATGAAGAGTGTCCCTGAGAGCTGCTCCGTGGAGGGGAAGCCGGCCCCACAATCACTTGAAGCAGGACACAGAGCCTTACCAGAGGGGCCTTGCAGTGCCAGGAAGGGGCCAGAAGCCAGGACTTAAATGGGGAAAAACTCACTAACTCCCCCCCTCCCCCGAGCTCTGCTCAGTCCTCTCAGCCTAGGGACTAACCTTTTCTTGGTCCATCTTGGCTCTGGGACAGGTCTGAGCTGAAAGACAACTATGTATTCAGGGATCCAGGAAACAGGAAGAAGCTGACATCCTGGTTCCTGTAGGGCCATTAAGAAATGTCACAACAGGAGCTGAGGGTGTGGCCCCGTGATAGAGCATGGACTTAGCATTCCAGGGGCCCCGGGTTCAATCTCCAGCACAGAAAGAAATACACAGGAGGAAGAAAGGGAGGGAGGGAGCAAGGGACAGGCACAAGCTAGCAGAGAGAAATGCTCTGATGACACTACAGTGCTACAGAAAGGACATATGTCCAGAGGACTCCTGCCCGGGAGATGCGCTGCCTGGCAGGACTTAGCAGGAGTGAGCAGGGCCTGCAAACCAGGAGGAGATAAGGTGCTGGTGCTAGATCGGCAGGTGCCTTCTAGACAGGTTCCGGGCTGCCTGACACTCCTTCTAGGACAGGTGGATTATCTTACCCTCATTTTGTAAAGGGAGATAATGAGGTCCAGAGCGATGTGCCCAATAACACACAACATGTAAGCAACCATCCCAGTCTGTCCGACCCCAGAATGCATCCTCTTCTCCAACTTAGCCAGCCATCTGCATGCCCTGGTCCAGCCACTCCTCCGCGCTTCCTGTGGTCCAGGCTACAACAAGACGGGGCGTGCTGCAGTGGCTGAGAGAGAGGCCCCAGCAGACCAGATTTACAGACATAAAGCTGAGCATCTCCAAGGACCAAAGAGCTTCCTTCTAACTGCACATCTGTAATCCCAGTACTGGGGAGGCCTAGACAGGAAGATCACAGGTTCAAGGAGACCTTCAGCAATTTATCAAGACCCTCAGTAACTCAGTGAAACCATGTTTCAAAATAAAAAATTAAAAAGGGCTGAGGAGTGTATCTCAGAGATAGAATGCCCCTGGGTTGAATCAATGAAAGAGAAAGAGAAAGAGAAAGAGAAAGAGAGAGAGAGAGAGAGAGAGAGAGAGAGAGAGAGAGAGAGAGAGAGAGATTGATTCTCCCAGTTTCCATATATTTGTCCCAGGAAAGACTCTGATTGGCCTTGCTTGGGTCTCGTGTTCATTTCACAAGGAAATCATGAAGTTCTAATTGGACCACCCCTTTTGACAGGGTGGGGGGCTGTGACAGATGTGCCTTCATCCAGGACCCCAGATAGGTATCTAGCCTTAACATGGAAGGTCTGGGAAGGCTTCCTACTGAGACCTGAAGGGTGAGCAGGAGCATTCTGGGCTGCAACAGAGGACCAGTGTTGATACCAGGGGCCAGCAAGTGCCAAGGCCCAGCGATGCTCTGGCCCCCACAACCACACTGCTCCCACAGGTGCTCAGGGAAAGCTTCCAGAATGCAATCTCCAACTGGCCGTGTGGACTCAGATAAATTACTTGTCCTCTCTGAACTTCAGCTTCCATCTCTATGGGTGGTCTCGTCATCCTAACCTTCCCAGACCCAGCAAGAATGGAATCCATCCAGTCTCCAAATATGTATTGAGCACTTCCTCCACGTGCAGTGTAGTCCCAGGCTTGCAGGCCCCATCCCTGCCATGGAAAAGAAAGTGTTTGGGACTTCTATGAGTGGCTGACCTGCAGCCAGAAATCAGACTGGGGTCTTGGGGAGGGGCAGGACAGAGGGCAGGGTCCAAGGACGGGGGTGGGGGAAGACTCTGGCTTTCTAGTGAGGGAGCAAAGGGGCAGTTTGTGGCAACCAGTGCTGGAACACCCCATCTGCCCAGGTAAATACATGCTACCCTGGGGCTGCGATGTCTACACCTTGCCAACTTCTCTCCTGGAACTAACTTGAAGAACAGGTTATGAAAATCTCAGCCTAGAACAAGGAGGAAAGAAACTTTTTTCAGGCTTGGTGGCTGCAGAGGGAATTACTGCCCCACCCTGCTTAATTACTCCAGGTGTCCTTCCTCTCCCTACCCCGGCCGCCCAGCCCTGGCCTCCAGCCCCAGAGCACCCGCCAGCTGCCAGGGTGAGTGCACTGGGGACTCAGGAGACCAGAGGGCCCTTGGGGAGTCAGGTAAGCAGCTGGGGACTCAGCCAGGAGCTGGGAGGGCCCTCGACTGGCCCCCGCTGCTCCCAGCCCCACCCTGAATCCAGAATCCCACCCTGATTCCAGCTCAGCATGGACAAGACAGCAAGAGGCTAGCCCCTACCCAGGTATGTGACCCTGCCACAGCCTCTGTCCCTGGCTCTCTCCTAATTGTCAGTGTGTGTGTGTGTGTGTGTGTGTGTGTGTGTGTGTGTGTGTGTGTGTGTGTCTGAATTTGTATATGTGTATATGAAAACTATTTGGGAGGTGGCTAAGGCTGGCCTCAAACCTGCCATCCTCCTTTCTCAGCCTCCCAAGTATTTTTTTTTTTTTTGGTTTTGTTTTGTTTGGTTTTGCTTTTGTTTATTTGCAATACTGGGGGTGGAACACAGGGACATTCTACCCCCAAGCTACACCCCCCACCCTACTTTTTATTCTTTATTTTGAAACAGGGTCTCACTAAGTTGCAGAGGGCCTCACAGCCACCTGAGACTGGCTTCAAACCTGCTATCCTCCTGTCTCAGCCTCCCAAGTTCTGGGATTACAAGCTTGCGCCACCACGCCCAGCTAGACTACTTTTCTTTATCTCAGTCTCTCTCATCCTCTGTCGCTGTCTCCCTCCCTCTCTCTGCTCCTGTGTGGTCATTTCCTGCTGTCTGTTGCTCTCCCTCCATCTCCCTCTCCCTAGTCTCCTCCACTTTGTCCCTGACCAGAAGATCAGCTCTGTCTCCTTAAACACACAACGTGAATATGTGCATCTGTTTCATGTTGGCCCTGTCCTTCTGTCCTATCTGTCCCCCAGCTATGCTGGCCCCTCCACACCTAAGGGAACCCACAGAATGTCCTTCAAGCCTCATCTGGGGGCCATAGATCACATCCCAAGCACAGTCATATAATATACTTATGTATCTGAAAAAATAAAACTGGTAACTTGAATTTCAGGAAGTTAAAGTTCTATTAAAACTTGCTGTGGGTAGAGCCAGGTGACAGCTCAGACTTCCAGCCTGTAAGGCCCTGGAGGAGCAGGGTCAGGCAAGCAGAAGGGGCCTTTATCATTTGCCAAAGGAAATGTGTTTCCGCAGTTGCGGGTGCTGTTCTTAAACATGAAGGGCAGATCCAGGCGCAGTGTCTGTGTGTGCAGATGGGAGGCTGTAGGCGCTCAGGGGAAAGAGGGAGCTGGTCAGGCTGGGCTCAGGCCTGATCCTCGGCGGTTGGGCTTTGGAGGCCATGTCTGTTAAGATGGATTCTTAGGATAAAGAAGATTCTGGGGAGGGGAGGGGCAGGAAGAGAAGTGGGAGCGAGATTTAGAGCGGCTAGAGCAGGCCACCTGCTGCCAGAGGCCTGAGGCGTAGGCCAGGCTGCCGGCAGGAGGCCTTCTCTCCAGCACAGCCCTGCCCAGTGCTCCCCAGAGCCTCTGCACTCCTGGGGGCTAAGATCCAGGGCCTGCAGGTGCCCCTGTCCCTGCCCAGGGCTCAAAAAGGGAGGTAAGCTTGGCTTCAACTCCCCTCTGAGGAGGACCCTGTGGGGAGTGTTGGGGATTCAGTAACTGGAGACCCAGCATCCTTTGCAACTGAGCAACCTGAGCTTAACCACAGTCTCCCCTCCTCCTCCCCAGGAGGAACTGTACACAGGGCACCTAGCACAAACTTGCCAGTAATACTGGAGTTCTGATTCCTCTTCATTCTGGCACATCAAGAACGATCTCTAGGGCTGCTGCCCCCTAATGGTTTACTGTGCCAGCCAGCCCAGCGTGGGAAGGGAGGGAGGGAAAAAGAGAGGGTGGATGGATGGATGGATAGATGGATGGATGGATGGATGGATGGATAGATGGATAAATGGATTTGATAAATCAAATCCTCCAAGAAACAATGCCCACCAGATTGTACCTTCCTCTACTTTCTAACTTCTGCACTTAAAAAAAGACTTGATAAATTGAATATAATGTTTCAGGGGCAAGAGGGAAGGAGAAGTAGAGGCAGAGGAAAGGGAAGAGTTGCCCGCCCTGTGAGGGGGAGGTGGGAGGCAGGTGGTGTCTGCCCCTGCTCTTCAGTCCTGTTCATCTGCAAGCCCCAGATGCACTTTCTAACTTGATTTTCCTCTCTCCATAGGTAAGGCTGAGCTCAGCTGCTGTCCAGCAGACAGGATGAGAGTGTCAGGTAGGTGGCTCGGAGGCTCTGAGACTCCTACTGGGTCACTCCTCTGTCACCACTGTCTGTTTATCTTGGATTCAGAGGTGGTTTGGTGTGTCTGTTCTCAAATGGCCCAGCTATAATTCCAGGAGGAAACTACTCCAGGGGGAACCTGGAAGAAGGCTGAAGGGCTGGAGAAACTTCCACACAATGCCCCCACTACCTGGGTTGTGGGGTTTGACCACATCTTGGAAACACCGGTCCTGGCTGGAAACTAGAGACAAAACATCCACCTTGAGAGAGTTGTTGTAGAATCCTCAGACCGCTGGGCTAGGCACGAGCAAGGCGAAGGCCTTCAAATCCACACCCTCATACCTTACACCCTTGGAAAACTGAGGCACCAAGTATAAAATGCACACATCCCACTTCCATTCCCAAACAGCTGTGAGGAGTCGCGAGCACTGGTTTTGGAGTCAACTCACTTCTCTGGGGTCACACCCCACTTCTGTCACTTACCAGCCAAATGCCCATGGAGAAGCAACTGCCTGAGCCTTGGTTTCCTCGTCTATAAAATGGTGGTAATCAGTAGCATCAAGCATGTTGGGTGAGAGTGAGGATGAATTAAGATGATGTATTTAAAAGCTCCTTGAACAATGCCTAGCACATGAGCACTGTCACATGGGAGCCACACCAGACCCCACCCCATCCCACAGAATGTAGGGGTCCTCCTCCTCCACCCTAGCAGCTGTAGGAGCTGAGCTGAGGGCTACGGCTTGTCTTGAAGCTGCTGCGCAAGTCCACATGTAATTATCTGTGGTAACTAGAAGGGGGTTGGGGGGAAATGGGGCCCCACACTCTGCACTAAGCCGCCCTCCTGACACACTGTGACCCCAGCAGCAAGGAGATTTCCATGTCCACTCTGTGACTGACAGGTTCAAGCTCAAAGAGGCTGAGCGCCTGCCCAGCCCCGAGCATGGACACAGCCTTGTGACTCCTGCTTCAGTGCTCACGTGCCAGAGCCCACCTCGGCCCTTTAGTCATAGATCTCAGGCCCCATCTCCGTGTGCTGCAGACGACCAGGCCTCATCCCTGAGCTTCTCTCTGGAAGGCTACATGGAGCCCAGGGAGGGGCGCTTTGAGCTTTCTCTCCCGGGGACCACTGTGGGGGGAGTATGTCCATGAAATCTGACAGATCTGACAGCACACTCTCATTATCAGACCATCGCATGGCTTGACACGTGGCCCCATGGTCTGCAGTGTAGACAGTTTGCCCCTCCTGCAGGGGTCTCAGGATGCGGTCTCACTGGGGGGATTCGGTGCTCTTGCTGCGTGGCCTTTGCTGTGGCTCCTGGCTCAGTCTCCTTGCTCTGCAGGTCTGATTCGCCTCCTGACCCTGGTCTCTGCCTTCGTCGCCACATGGGTCTTCCTTCACAGTCACATCAGCTTCAGCATGAAAACCATCCGTCTGCCGCGCTGGCTGAGTGAGTGGGGCCGGGGGCGGGGTCTACAGACTGGGTCAGGGGGCTGAGGACATGTTCCCCCTACCTCCTGGGGTGCCCCAGGAAACAGCCACATGTAGCAAGGCACCTGGGACCCTGGGCGTCGCAGGATAAGTGTTAGAGAGGAACCCCAGGCTGCCAGGATGGCTAGAGCATCCTGTGGCTCTGCATCAAGGGAGACAGAGGGAAGAGGGAAGAAAATGCTGTGTGTTGAGTGGCCTCACCTGCCGGGAACCAGTAGCTCCCCTGCACACCACTCCTTCCCAGCCTTGGGTCTCTACTTGGAGACCCACCCCTCAGGGCCTTCCCCAGGCTCCCAGCCACAGCCTCGCCCCTCCTCCCCCGCGGCTCTCTCACATCATGCTATTTCCTCCACAACCATCCATCATTATACTATTTATTTGTTTGTTTCCTTGACTATGGCTGGTCTCCACCCCCTGGAATGTGAATCTCTTGAAGGCAAGATTTTATTTTGTGTGCATCTTTCTCTAGCACCTGGCACAGAGAAAGTGCCTTGTAAACATCTGATTAATGAAAGAAAAATGAGTTGATGGGTGAATGGAATAACAGATGGGTGGATGAATGGGTGGAGGAATGGATGAATGGACAGATGGGCAGGCGAACAGACAGACACGGATGGATGGATGGATGGATGGATGGATGGATGGATGGATGGATGGAATGACAGATGGATGGATGGATGGAATGACAGGTGGGTGGATCAGTGGGTGGAGGAATCAATGGGCAAGTGGATGGATGGGTGCTAACTGCTCTACATGCACAGCCGCATTTAATCTGCACAGATGCCTAATGGAGTGGTCCCTGGTGTGACTGTGATGTGGATTCAGGCTTGATCTGTGGTGTGGCTCACATATGTTCTGAGAAAACAGAAACTCAGGGAGAATTTTTTTTTTTTTTTTTTTGGTAGTACTAGGGATTGAACCCAGGAGCATTCTACCTCTGAGCTACACCCCCTGCCCTATATTTTATTCTTTATTTGGAAACAGGGTCTCACAAAGTTGTGGAGAGTCTTACTAGGTAGTTGAGGCTGTCCATGAACCTGCAATCCTCCTGTCTCCACCTCCCAAGTACTGGGATTATAAGTATGTGCCACCATGCCCAGCAGAAGATTTTTTAAAATTTACCTAAGTTGTTCTTCGAGATATGAGGACAGGAATGGGAACCCAGGTCTCCTAGATTCAAATACTTTCTGATCAAAGGAAGGAAAGAAGAGAAGGATTTTGAGCCACCTCCACTGACAAAGTCCAATATAATCTGCCATGACCCAGGCCAGCTCTCAGCTTCCCAAGATATCAAGAAACCAGTCACTGTGTCTTTAGCACAAGCCCCTGCGGGGCCTGAGGTCCTTCATCTCATCCATCTCTTTTCAGCCACATTTCACGGCCTGTGTCAGGATGATTTCGATGTTTGTGTAGGGCCCGGGTGGCCACGTGTCCCCAGCCCCAAGAGCAAGGCTTTTATGGACTAGATATGGATACGGCTGCATTTAGGCCTCACAGAGGGGCCCAGAGGCTACAGAGCTCAGAGTGTCTTCTACAGAAAAGCCACAGCCCAAGCAGGAGCAGGAGCTGAAAGGGTACCCCATGATCATTTCTCTCAGTACTCAACCCCTGGGGTACAAATCAATATCTCCAACCCACGATCCTGAGGTATTGAGCTCTGTGTGAGGTCCCGGGGACCCCACAGTAAGGGACAGGCAGCTCCTGCTCATAGCCTGAGAAATGACCCACCTGATTACAGCAGTTACAAAATAATGCCTCGATACCTCCCAGCTGCTGCAGAAGTGCTCCAGAGGGATGGTGGGCTCAGCGGGAAAGGCGACCATTGAAAATCACTCCTGCTGCCACAGAGAGTGCAGCTGACATTTACTCCAGAGGCTCCTACCTGGGTGCACACACACACAGGGTGTTGTTATTTAATGTATTAATACTGAAGCAAATATATTACAATAGCACCGATTTATTTTTTGTAATTATTATATGGATAGATCATTGGCTCCCTTTGTAATCCAATTTATTTTATTTTATGCATTTACTAACTCTCAGTTTGTCGGGAAAGAAGTGCTAAGTGTCTCAAGGGAAATGGGGATAAATTAATTCTGAGGTGAGTTCATAGGCTTTTCTGAACCAGCAAAGGGATCCATGGTCCAGACATCTGGAGATTAAGGACTTCTTATCTACCTGGCATATTAGGCAGTTTTTCAGATGGGAATGACAAACTCAACTCTAGTTGCAACAAAGCAGGATGTCTTGAGTCACATAATTGGGAAGTGCAAGGGCATCTGACTTCAGGTATAACTGGATCCAGCAGCTCCCACAAAGCCTCCAGAGCCCAACATCATTGGCCTCCACTTTTGTTACTTAACCTGAACAGGGTGGAACCTACTTCTGTGGGCAGCCTTTCTCCAAGGCCAGCATAGAAGCTACCAGCTCTCTGAGTGCACATCTTCTAGCTCAGCTGAAAAAGTCCGCCCTCCCTGAGACCAGAGAATATATCAACCCAGGGAAGGGCTCTGTCTCCAAAGAGCTGTAGGATTGTATAGTGGCCCAGCCTGGATCACTTGCTTGGAGAGGGGACACAATAGTATGGATGGCCCCTTAAGGACTAGCTGGAAAGTATGAATGCATGGGCCCCCCAAAAAGGAGAGCTCCTCCCCTGGCATTTCTATGTCCATGGGGGCCCTGTCCCCAAGGGCCTATTGCCAGTATGGGGGTGGGGCTGCCACAGAACCACGACCACAGCTAGAACACAGTAAACGATGCCAGGAGTGACCAAGGTCCACAAAGCCCAGCGCTGCAGTCAGGAAAGACACCGGATGGGCCAAAGCTCCCCGGGCACCAGGCCAGGCCCATCACAGACTGACCCCAGCAGGACCACTGTGACAGTCACCATGTGCAGCCATGGAAATAGGCCCCAGAGGTTAGGTGCACAGAGTCACACACTAGGAGTTAGGGTACAAGCTCCAGGGGTCTCCTGGCACAGCCCAGCTTCTTTTTAACTTGAGAGTTGTGCTTGTGTGTGTGTGCGTGTGTGTGCACGTGCTGACATGTGCGTCTGTGTGTGTCCATGTGCATGCACTGGTGTGCATGTGAGCATGTCTCTGCATGCACACACAAGTGTGTATGCACGTGTGCATGTGTATGACCGAGTGACGGCAGCAATGGGAGAGAACTCTCAGAGGCTGTGGGCTTGCTAGTTCCTGGCGACAGGGACAATGCCGGTGTGAAGTCCCTTCCCGTGGCCCAGCCCCAGCCTCCCCTGCAGGGGCACAAGTGACTTCTCTAACCAGATCATTTTCTCTCCAGCAGGCTTGGCCCACAAGAATGCGGAGGCCGGTGAGTACCCAGCCCTCCTCCCCCTTCTGCCTAGGGCGGGATGTCCCAGCTCTCTATCCCCAGCCCTGCACATCGCAGAGGAACCCAGGTGCAGTCTGTGCAGCCCCCTCCCTGGCAATGGAGCTTCTGAAGCCCCTAGCCCTGGGCAGGGGTGGCTCTGCTCACCTTTCAGACTGGTAGGACAGGGCTCAAGTGCCTCCCTTCCTTAGTTCCCGACAGCCCAGACCACACCTGGTCCTGCCTCCCCTCCCTGGCCCCCACACCTGACTGGGAACACGAGGGCAGGGCTAGGCACAGCTGCTACACAGTGCCAGGGGCCCCCAGGACCAGAAGGAGGGGGTGCTGCCTGTGTGTTGGGGTAGAAACACCAAATATGAGTCAGGTATGGTGGCACATACCTGGAATCCCAGCACTCGGGAGGCTGAGACAGGAGGATCACAGGTTTGAGGCCAGCTTCAACAACTTTGCAAGACTCTCAGCAACTTAGTGAGACATTGTTCAAAACAAAAGGGCTAGGGGTTTAGCTCAAGGTAGCATGCCCCTGGGTTCAGTCCCGAGTACAAAAAAAAAAAAAAAAAAGCCACTAAACATGGCCTCAAGGAGGAAAGTGCTCTGGGTCCCAGCAGGGCACCCTAATAGGAGAGTGAGCACATGGAAGGCTTTCAGGAGGAGGTGGCCTTCCAGCACTGCCTCAGAGGACAGGGCGGCCAATGCCAAGAGCTGCGCGGGGCTCCAGGGCAGGCCTCGCTGGACAGTCACCGCTCGGGGGAGCAGAAGTGCCGAGGCCTCAGATGCCAGCCACTGCAGGTGTCAGGAAAGGGTTCCAGCCAGGCCCTGGCCCAAGGGGCAGAGACGGGCTGGTGGGGTGTGCCCCTGGAAGGAAGGATGGGTGGGCACCTGCTGGGATCCACGCTGCTTTCAGCGCCTCCGGGAGCATCTCGGGCAATCCTACACACCCTACACAGGTGCTCTAACTACCCCCTCTGCAGGTGAGGAGACTGAGGCGCAGAGAGGCAGCCCTCCTGGCCCAGCACCCCCACCATGTCTGGTCCAGAGGCCAGCGCTTTGCATGAGGCCACACCAGCATGGTGGTGACTCTGAAGAGGGCTACAGCGCCAGGGACAGGCTTTTCCCCCACTAGAAAGGGAGCAGAAGCCCAGCACACTGTGGGGTTGCAGAGAGCAAAGACTATGCAAATGAACACACACCACTCACCCCACAGTCCTAACCGGGTCTCCCGCAGCCTCCGCAGTCAGACACTGTAGCATCTCAGTGCTGAAGAAACAGACATCATCTGCCAGGGGAATGGCAAATTCAAACACGAACACTGCCTCACCCTGTCCACTCCCTTGACAGACATCACTAATCAATCCCTGCATCCTTTCCCTCCAGGCCCACAGGCAGCCTTAAGAATTTTATCACTAAGCTTCGAATGTCCAAATTGATAACTGAGAGGAAACCTATGTGGCCACCCCAATCTAAACCAACTCCCTGATTTCACATTTGGCAGAGACAGTGAGAGAGATTTCTGGCAGATTAGTGGAAGAGCAGCCCCAGGTCCTGACTGCTCCCATCCAGGGCTCCTGATAGCACAGCAGCTCTGGGCCCTGAGCAAGAGTGTTAAAGTTCCCAGAGAGTTTGGGCTTCACGGATTGGAGCAGCTGGTGCGGGCTGCCAGAACCCAGAGAGCAAATCCAGTTCCTGGTGGCTGAAAACTCCAGCCACCATTCCCTTCCTCCAGTAACCTGACCACGAAGGCTGGATGATCAGAAAATCAATCCCAGAAAAGCCTGCTTGCGCGGCTGCTGACAGCAGGATCACCAGGCTTAGCTGCGGTTGAGTAGGCTCTGGGCCGACTCCAGGGGTGGTCCCAAGCCTGGCATCAGCCCCGCTCCGCACAGGTGAGAACCTCTTACCTCTAGAGAGAGCAGCCTCTCGATGAGGGGGAAAGCCCTGGCCAAAGACGCCCCCAGCGCCACCCCTCAGCAGAGCCCGTCCAGGATCCCCATGCCCAGCCCTTGCCCTCTGAATGGCATGGCCTGCTCTGAGCCAGTTACATTCATCAGGGCAGGGAGCCTAGGATAGTCCTTCCCTCTGAGATCAGCAGGGCTTCCAGCTTGGCCAGGGAAACTCAAATCCAGAGGGGAGCCCTGGTGTGGGCTGAACTCATTCCTAGATGGAGCAATTCTCCCTGCTCAAAGATGCCCTAGCTTGCCAGCCTGCCCCAGTGGGTCTCATCTCACCAAAGGGGAACAGCATTTTCCTGACTCACCTACAGGCCAATCAGACCCAGGAGGAGCTGTCCCTCGGCCACATGCCCCTCCCAGCCCACGGCTGAGGCCAGTCCAAGACTCCCTGTGGCTGAGTGTTTCCTATGCATCAGGCCCAGGAGTTACTGGGATAACTTAGGGAATAACCATAAAGTGTTTGCCACCATGCCTAGCACCCAGCAAGCCCCCAGTGTATGCCCACAACTCCTAGAAAGCCCAGAGGTTCACTCTGAAGCTCACACGGGCACAGCCACTCAATGCCTGGCACCAGAGGGGCAGTGCTCCTCCACCGCATTCCTCTTGCAGGAGGACATTCTCCGATTCCGTGTTTACCCAGTCCCTCCTGATCCTGCCACCCCAACTGGCACATGGTGCTAAGAAGCATCTCTGGGATAAATTAGAGCCTGCCAGGCCAAGAGCACAGACGTCTCCGCTCACAAAGGGCCTGTTGAGGACTGAGTCTCTTGGTATCTGCAGCTTGGGGGCCCGTCCACATCTCCTGCCAATCACAGGCCTCCTAGACTTCTCAACAACAACCACAGTCACCAGCAACGTCACACAGCGCGTTCTAAGTACAGTGCAGGGCACCAAGTAGGCGAGCCGGAACCTCCTGCCTGTTCCCTGTTGTATCCCGGGTCTGGCACTAAGATTCCCAGTCAACCAATGAGGAATGAATGAATTGTAAAGAGAGCCAGCCCGCACTGAGCGCCCGCATGTCCCCCAAAGGACCCCGTGGGAAAGATTCCCTAGTTACAGATGAGGAAGGGGAGACGCACAGTTCTCAAAGAGAGACGCCCCCCCACCAGGACAGCCCCAGCAGGGTGTCAGCAGGGGCCTCTGGGAGCTCATAAGGCTGCTGTGGCCCCGGAGAGAGGGTCTCAAGAAAATCCCCTTCCACCACTCACTGCTCCACACATTTCAGGTACTGGGCTGGGACTATGACAGGAAGTCTGACAATTCATTCTGGGCTGGGTGGACACAGCCTGTGGCCCACACGCTTTGATGGAAGTCAGCGGAGGCCGCAGAGCCCAGAGAGGCCGACCTCCCAGATCCAGGGGCAGGAGGGCTGCTCCAGGAAAAGACTGTCCAGCTCATTCCCGAGCCAGCCTCCTGGCTCTGGCCCTGCCTGCCGCCCCAGGCCCTTCCCAGGCTGCTGCCCACTGAGGCTGACCTGTCCCCTCCCCAGGGGCCGAAAACACCAAGTGTGGCCTCAGCAAGCCCTGCCCGGCCAACTTCTTCGCGTTCAGAATCTGCAGCGGGGCAGCCAACGTCGTGGGCCCCTCTATGTGCTTTGAGAACGAGATGTAAGTACCCCCAAGGGACCTATGTTGCTTTCCTTATCATTCATTCATTCATTCATTCATTCATTCATCTATTCATTAAAAAATTCAGGCTATAAGAATTTGCTGACTTCCTTTAACTCCGGGTGTGAGAAAGTTACAAATAACATTAACCAAACAGCTTGCTGCACCTGCTAAGGGCTTCCCAAAATCTCCACATTTATAATCTCCCTGCGATAAGAGCTTCATCCTACAAAAGAAAGATGGGTGGTTAGGGCAGGATTCTGAACCCAAGTAGAATTTTCTTAGGCAAAACAAGGAACTTACTGATTCATTTACCTGAAAGGCCAGAGAGAGCATGCTCAGGATCAGCTGGATCCAGGGGTTCAGCTGTTTATCAGGTCTGCCTCTTACACAATCTTCACCTCTACTTTTCTGTTAGCTCTCTCCTTCTCTACTGAAATGAACTTCTCTATGTGCCCAAGGAGAGAGGCCACCAACTAGACTGACATCTCAGTCCAGCCCATACCCCACCAGGCAGAGCTTTCCTCCTTGTTGGAAGCTTCCCTTGCAAAACTCCCAGACAGGGTCCTCTGGCCAGCCTGGGTCACATGACCATGCCCCACCCAATCACTGTGGCCCGGGGGCACAACTTGCGCAGCTCCTCCAGACCTGAGAGAGAGAAGTCAGTCCCAGGAGCCACCTGGCCTGAGAGGGGAGGACAGCTCTCCCAGGGGACACAGGAACAGGGGTGTGGATGTAGGGCCACTAGGAACATGGCTGTGCTACACACGGGGACCCGACACCCCAGGACATCAGTGGCATTCTGGGTTCTGTCTCCTGGCAGCCTGGGGAGGTGGGCTAGCTCACCTCCAACATCCCGGAGCTCCAGCAAGGCCCCTGCCTCCTCTCTGAGCCCAAACATGCCACAAACATCTACCTAGTTAGGCTGCTACCAGGAAAAAACAGATGGTCAGTTATCCCCTGTGCTTCCTCGTGCACCACGTGGGCCGGCTCAGCGCTCATCATTGAGAAGCAGAGCGGGTAATCCACGCTCCGCACTGACTGCTGTGTTTTGTTTTCATTCTTCATCTTTAGCATCATGAGTCCAGTGAAGAATAACGTGGGTAGAGGCCTGAACATCGCCCTGGTGAACGGTGAGTTACAGAGGGTCCCTGCCACGCTCAGCACTTTAACAGACATGGGTTCAGCCCCTGCTGTCTGCTAAGGTCCTGCGAGCTCAGGAACTGAAGCATGGCTGGCCTGAGGGCCAGAAGGCCTCCAAGGGGAGGAGACACTAGGGAGAGGGCAGGGAGGAGCCTGCGGGTGACAAAGGGTCTTTCTGGCTGAAACCTGGAAGCAGGCAGCAGGAAGTGGAGAGGCCAGCAGCGCCAGGAAATGAGGGACTAAACACCTCCTAGTAAGTATCGATTTGAAGCTCAGGGCAGAGCACTTCCATGGAAAGTCATGGGCAGGACCTGAAAGGCCAGTCCTGAATCCCAGAAACCTCCCTTCAGCTTGGAATAGGAAGGCTGGAGCAGGGAGGCCCTGGAAGCAATCTTAATCACCTGGCATCTCCAGCAGGTGATAAACAGGAGCCCAGGCCTGGAGGGAAGTTTATAAGATCAAGTAAGGGCCTGTAGGCCTGGCCCCAAACAAGCCCTCCTCTCTGCCTTCACCCTTAGACACGGAACTAGACTATTTCTCTGGCTTTAGGGAATATTTCCTGAGACAAAGGCCAAGGGACTAGGAGTGCTCAAGAGGGAGAAAGCCACGCTTGTGGCAGGCGGGACTGAGCCCTGGCCTGGCCAAATTCCAGGCCCTGTACTGTACTCCTCAAGAAAACCCTCTGCCAAGAAATCCTGCTGGGCAGGGGGGATCAAGGCCTTGAACAAGAAGGGGGGTGGGGGTCCTGGCCAAGTCCCTGGCTGAGGCAGGCAAGGCGGGACACTGAGCGGACAGCCCCTTCCCTGCAGCCTGGGCCTACAGCCTGTGTGGCTCCAGTCCCCTCAGGAGAGCGGCTACAGGGACGGAGGCTTCCTCCTGGGGGGGCATGTGTGCAGCAGCTCAGGCTAGCCAGAGACTGGAGCCTCAGCTTTGGTCATCTCCCTGAGGTGGTGGGAAATGGCTCCAGCTGCAGCTAACCCAGCTGCAACCTGCAACCTGTGGCGCCCCCCCCCCGCCCCCAAACAGGCTGTCAGCTGTGAAGCCTCTGCAGACCCTCCTGGCAGGCTTCCCCGCCTCTCACAAAGCCAAGAAGACCCATGGTGACACTGAGAGCTCAAATGCACTGAGCATTGCTGTGCACTAGAGATTTCATCTAACTCATTGCTAGGCTAGAACAGACTCAGAGCAGATTAGCAGCTTGCCCAAGGTCACACCGCCAATAGAATCATCTGGAGCTGACATCAGAGCTGGCTGACTCCAAAGCTAAACCACTGGACTCAACTACCAACCTGGATTAGAAGTGCCCCCGGGCATGTCCACAGGGCCTCCTGTGAGACCCCTGCGGGATGCCCAACCAGTCATCCCAGAGCCTCGCTCAAAAGTGTTGCTAAAGATCAATTATATTTTTGTTTTGTTTTAGTTTGTTTTTTGGGTTTGGGTGGGGGAATTTGAGGTTTTAGTTTTGGTTTTGGTTTTGGTTTTCTGGTGCTGGGGATTGAACCCCGGGCTGTTTTACCTTCAAGCTACACTCCCAGCCCTCTTTTATTTTTTCATTTTGAAACAGGGTCTCACTAAGTTGTTGAAGATCTCACTAAATTGCAGAGGCTGGCCTTGAACCTGTAATCTTCCTGTCTTGGCACCACCACACCTGGCTAGATGAATGGTCCTTAACCTTTGGGTGGGTAGAGATTCCTTTGAGAAACAATTCAGACTGTGCTACCTACCCCTCACGCCAATTCCAGAAAAAAAATCCACGAAGTAGCAGCTTCTGGGGTCCATAAACCCCCTTCGGAGGACACCCAAGTGAAGCTCTAGGTGTAGGTGGACACCACGTGGTTCCACGAATCGGGAGGGGTAGGTGAGCCACTTGGACCTGTAGATACAGTTGCAACTACGCACTGGCTTCCAGAAGGCACGGCCTGCCATCTCTGTTGCAACTGCGCCATCTAGTGGTAAGGAGCCGGACTGCGACCTTCCCTGAGAATATGGGCCTCTGCCTCCTCCTGCCACAAAACCCTCAGAAGCCAAACAGATCGCCACACTCTGGGAAACAGCACCGTTTAGCCCCCCGCGGATTCCGTTTGTCATCAAAAGTTGGAGGACTCAAGTGGCAGACCTTCTAGTGGGAATTGTGTGGACGATCCTCATTATTTTTATTACTGTTTTGCAGCTAAAATGTATCTTTATATTTACTACCTATTTTATGTATCTCATTTAGTTTCAACAACTCATCTGGCACATGCAAAAATTGAGATCAAATGCAAAGTTGTGCACTAGCAAATGGTGGGACAAAACACAGATTCGGATTGGTTAGATCCTATTAGTTTCAGAGACATCAGCCCGTGGGCCCTTGCACCTCCTAAATCAGCCCGACAATGATTGGACACCTACCTTGGTCCTGCCTGCTCTCTACAGGACTTGATTTCATTCAATTCTTATTCTGTTTTTAGACCTAAGACTACCCAGTCACCATGTGTAGCAAAATGAGCATCAGAATAGCCCACATTACAGGAAGTAATCATTCTGTCCTATTACCCACTAGGAACCACGGGACAGGTGCTGAGGAAGAATTTCTTTGACATGTACTCCGGAGGTAGGTCCTGTCTCAGTTGGCACTGCAATTGTGGGCTGGGCTGAGCCGCTTCCTGTGCAAGGGAGCAGGAGGCACAGGCCGAGTGGGGCCGAGGTTGGTCCAGCTGCCTTCCTGAGGTCGGCCTTGGGATCTTTACGATATAGATTCTGATAGGATCAAGTATGATGGTTTATTTGAGAGATGGTCCCAGGAAATGTCCATGGGGTGATGGGAACGTGAGACAAAGGACACCAACCAGGAGTGCCACCAAGCATTTAACACACGGCAGCCAGTATCTAGTACAGACCACAGAGACAGCCCAGGAGCAAGGAGCTGGTGCCGTAGCCCGGATTCCTTGGCACATCCCAGGACTTCTGTCTCATCCTCAGAGGGCATGAGGGCTCTGGAAGTCAGGGAGACCTTAAAGCAAAGAAATATCAGGGGTGGCAGCAGGGGCCGGGTATGTGTGTGCCAACAGCCAACATGATAAGGCTGAAGCTCAGGGCCTGGTCAGGTAAACCCACCCAAGCTCTGCTAGGAAAACAGCAGGATCTCTAGTGGACCCAAGGGTGGGGCAGGGCCTCCTGAGGTCAGGAAAGGACCTCTCTGAGGCTCCATGTTCTGCTTCTTGCTGTTGATGTCTTCTCTTATGCACAGACAGGCTTTTTGAGCTTCTCTGCACTGGCTGTCCCCTAACAAGCACTGTCCTCCTTATCATGGCATGGCCAGGAGGGACAAGGCACTGACCCCCTGGGCTGGAATCCCACACATCTTCATTCCCACCACCAGGGTGGCCGGTGGTTTGAGGCTCTGCCACCATGGTCTTGCTTGAAATCTTTTTTTTTTTTTTTTTTTTTTTTTTTTTGGTACTGGGGGTTGAACTCAGGGGCATTCTACCTCCGAGCTATACCCCCAGCCCTATTTTTTATTCTTTATTTTGAAACCGGGTCTCACTAAGTTGCGGAGTGCCTCACTAGGTAGCTGAGGCTGGCCGCGAACCCGGATCCTCCAGTCTCAGCCTCCCAAATGCTGGGATTATAAGCGTGCACCACCATGCCCGGCTTGGTCTTGAAATCTTTAATAACTTATTTCATAAAAGGTTCAGTGTTTTAATTTTGCAATGGACATCACAAATTATGTAGTCAGTTCTGCTAACAATTTCTAATTCCTTTACAACACACTTACTGTTTGTCCAAAGTTATTGTCACCTCTAAGCTTTATGAAGATGCTATGAACAGGGCTGTTGCTCATTCTTGCTCACCCTTGTTTGACCTTCTTCGACCACCAGGCCCCTCTTTTCCAAACTTCAGCCATTCAGGAGCCCCGTTCTCAAGTTGCACTACATCTATTTTCCTTTAAAGTAGTTCATTGTTTTTGTTTGTTTGTTTTGTTTTGCCAGGGAAGGTGACAATAAAAATAAACATAATGGAAACAGATCAGCATACTTGTAGAGAACTCACACCCTTTGCTTGTGCTGAAACTAGGCCTCTTCAGCAGATTTGCAAGTTTGAGGTGGTGGAGCTTTGCTCCCTGATGCCCCTAAAGAGTGTAGGATCTCCTGTTCTCTCTCAGCTGTCGGAGGCTGCACATGTTCTACCGTGAGTCAGCACAGACAGTCTGGGCATGAACCAGTGTAAAAGGGGTCAGGGGTTGTGCAAAGATCCCAGAGCTCCTGAGCGAGGAGGGTGCTTGGTCCCCTGGGGAGAGGCCCAGAAGGGATTTCTACCAGTGGTTCTTACCTCTGTCTGCATATGACAGTACCCTGGGGACTTTAAAACGCCAGTGTCCAGTCGCCACCCCAGGTCCCCTGAGTGAGGCCCCCTCGCCGTGCTCACGTTCTCCTCACCTGGGACAAGTGCTGCAGTGAGAAATGCCACCTCCTTCCACTGCCCAGCTTCCAAGTTCTGGGTCAGCCTACCCAGGCCACTCCTGGGTGACTAGGTCAGTCGAAGAGATGGGAGTGACCAGTAGTCACTGCCCCTAAATGACCAGCACCTCACTTTTCTTCCTCCCACAGATGCCAAACTCCTGGTGAAATTCCTTGCAGAAATCCCAGAGGACACGCTGGTGTTGGTGGCCTCCTACGATGACCCGGGGACCAAGTAAGTGGGAAACTTCAGCTTGCAAGTGCATGGTGATGCAAACCAAACACCTCCACACCCCACATGCGCTTTTCCACTCCTCCGCCAGCCCCATGCCCTGGTAACATGTGCTAAGGAAACATGCAGGTGCCCAGCTTTGTTACTGTGGTGACACACCCTCCCCTGCCCGAATGCAGCTGGCTGGCTGCAGGAATTATAACACAGGGTGGGCTGGGATGTAGCTGCATTCAATCCCCAGCACAGCAAATAAAAATATGTACAGAACAGTGATAGATGATATATTATTATATACACATGTAGGAAGATACACTGCACCGAAAGTGATGGTGCAGAAAACACTTAAGGAAACAGAAGAATGCTGAGAAAAAACAGTCTACCATCACGTGCCACAGGATGGGCCCATAAAATGAGGTCATTAGTGACACGGTGGCCACCGTGGCTTGAGCGTGTACACGCCAGCGTTCACACGATGTGACATCACCTGCCCAGGCATCTGTCAGCGCACACCCGCCCTGGAGCAGCTCAGGGCTGTGTGGAAACATGGCTGGGGTGTGACTGCTTTTCCATCACTGCCACTTCCTTGTGGCATCTTGTATTTTCCAGATGCACATGCATTGTTTGTAAATAGAGCAGCACTGCTTTAACATCCACCGAGGCCCCTCCAGCCTGTCCTTCCCATGTTCTCTGGGCACCCTAGGGAGGGCGGGGCGCATCCTGACCACTGTTCCCACCCTCTACAGACTGAACGACGAGATCAGGAAGCTCTTCTCCAACATGGGGAGCTCCTACGCCATGCAACTGGGCTTCCGGGACAGCTGGGTCTTCCTCGGTGCCAAAAACCTCAAGAATAAAAGCCCCTTTGAACAGGTGGGTTCCTGGCTGCCTCCCTGCTGCAGTGAGGGGTCCAGGGTGCTGGGGGTGGAGGCTGAGGGTCTGGGGGAGAGGGCAAGGGCAGGTGCTTACCATGGCTTCATCCTTGGGAGGAGTCTGCACACAGAGCCACCAGGGAGGGCCACCCCATTGCCATTCTGTCCAATTCAGGGCAGTCCAGTTGGCCAGACCTGTGTAGAAGCTGCCTTGACCATTGGGGGTGGGTGAGATATAAATACATAGGTGCATAAAAATACCCAAAAAAGAAGGAAATGGAGGAGAGAAGGATGGAAGGAACATGAGGTGCAGAGGAGAGAAAAAGAAGGGTGGGGCTGAAGCCTGTGTCTTGGGGAAAGGGGAGGCCAGAGGGGCAGCCTCAGTCTCCTCATATGTAAAGGGAAGACTGTGGACCAGCAGAGCCCTGGGTGCCCTCTAAGCTCCTTGGGGAGAGAGTGGACTTGCACCAAAAAGGGGACACTGGGAGCCCCTCCTAAGTGTGTGGAAGATTCAGGAAGGGTCCCCAATATGTGGCCCTACAGTCACACTCTGGGGTAGCCCCAAGCTGCAAGGTCTGGGAGGGGCCCAGGTGTGGAGTTCGAGGAGTCCTTACAGGAGGAAGGAAGGAGTGGACAGAAGTTGGGAGTCCCCAGGAAAATGCTGTACCTTACCCCCTGCCAGGGCAGCCCCTGTGCATGCCCAGCTCAGAGCAATTCTGGAAACTGGAAAGAAAGGGTCAGGCCTTCCCCAGCATGGAGTGAGAGTGTGCACTGCAGCCAGGTCTGCCGGCACTGAGGAGAGAGGGGACTGTGACCAGAAGGCAGCAGGCAACCATGGGAGGCTTAAGGAGGACAAGATGAGACAAGATAATGAGAAAAAGTAGTTTTCATTAGCGCTTGCTCCGCACGTGCCGAGCAAGTTGCAGGCGGAGCTTAAGTTAAAGCTAACAGTAAAGTAGCTACAATTAGTATCTCAACTCCAGACAAGAACCAGAGCCTGGGAGAGCGTCTTGCCTGCTTGCTCGGGTCCCAGAACCACGCTGTGAGGAGGGCACGTTTCTCCTGCAGGTCTGCCTGCGCCCACAAAGACTGCCTGTCCTTGGGGTGGCCTCCCTAGCTGGGTGCAGAGAACCCCATCAGAGGAAGTCAGAGGCAGACTGGAGGCTGGCAGGCAGCCTGGCGGGCAGCCTGGCAGGGTGGGGAATGTGAGAGGCAGAGAGGACCCTGCAGGAAATGCTGAACTCCAGGAGGGGCCGCCATGGGGCTGGAAAGTTCCTTGTCTGGAAAATGTTGATGAGTTTGCATGTGCATGTCTCTAAACAGACATGCTCAGGTAATTATAAATTATGTTTTACAACCAGGCATAGTGGTACATGCCTGTGATCCCAGTACTTGAGTGGCTGAAACAGGAGGATCACAGGTTTGAAGTTAGCCTCAGCAATTTACCAAGGCTTTCAGCAACCTCGTGAGATCCTGTTTCAAAGCAAAAAATAAAAGGGCTGGGGATGTAGCTCAGAGGTAGAATGCCTTTGGGCCCAGTCTCTAGGAGAAGGGGCAGGGGGATGGGAGAGAAATTGTGTTTTACAATAAGGAACAGTTCAGGGCAGTGAGCGCTGGTGGAGGGAGGGAGAGGTGGTCACAGCCTTGAGATGAAGATGCAGGGGCCTGGGCTGGGGCTCCGGTCTGGGGACAGGCTGGAGCTTTGCTGGCTGGGCAGGTGCTGTCCCTCCCCAGAGTGAAGTCCAGACCCATCCAAAGTGGGCACACAGCACATCAGAAGGAGGAAGGGAGGGACGGAGGGAGGGAGGGAAAACCAGTGCCATGCTCTCCCGGTCCTTAGGACCTTAGGACTGGGACCCCGTGCCCAGAGACCACCATGACACCAAAGTCAGCATGTCTCTTGTTCCCAGGCAGGGGTGCTGGGTGTTGGAGACGTAGCACTGCAGATTTCTTTTTTTCTTCCTAAGTCACTGGTCTCAGTGACTTCAACAGTGAATTCTGCCACTCACATCGTGCTTCCACAAGCTGAGCCCAGACATCCTCAGCACAATCTTGACTGGATTTCATTCTCCTGATACATTTAGTGGTAGTATTCATTAGTGCTTTACAGTGGTCCCACCACCTGCCAGCTGGGTGACCATGGGCAGTGACTTCAGTGCTCTGTGCCTCGGTTTCCCCATCTGTAGAACAGGATAGTGACAGCACACACTTTGTAGGGCTGTCATGCAGGTTAAATATACAGTGCGCTTTAGAGTCGTGCCTGGTATATGGCCAGTACTTAAGAACTGCTGGGATCCTGCTGTTGGTTGACACTATTGTTCTTGTTATTTGGGGTGTCCTCGAGTGGCTGATGGGGATTTTGGAGGAGGGGCTGAAGTTCTCCCAGCCCCACCCTCCCCACCTTGGTGCCCCAGTGACAGGCACTGATCCCATTCCGGAGACCTCTGCCGAGCTGCAGCCCCGATCCAGGCCTTGTTTCCCCATTTGTGGAATGGGACTGTGGCCAGGAGCCCGTTACTGAGTTATCTAAGTATTAAGGCTTGGCACAATGTTGGTGTGGGCCTTAAACAGCCTCTCAAACTCTCCACACCTCTCTTCTCTCTCTAGTTCTTAAAGAACAGCCCAGAAACGAACAAATATGAGGGGTGGCCAGAGCTGCTGGAACTGGAGGGCTGTGTGCCCCAGAAGGTATTCTAGGGCGGCTGCGGCCCCAGGAGGCTCCTGCCCAATGTGGGAACCAGAGCCGAGGACGCCGGGGCTGGGCCAGCAGGAGAGGACCTCAGAGGAAGAGACACAGGGAAAGCGCTGGCCGTTGCTCCGTGCTGTGACCTGCTTCCTTCTGCAGATTCGGACCCTCCCACTGCCTGAGGGGTCCAGCCAGGGAGACCCCCCCCCACCAGACCTCGTGAGACAGGTGTGTTCTTGCTGGGGATGGCCACTGGACAGTCCCACGGAAGGACCAGCCACCCACACTGGAGAAAAATTAAATTTTATTTTTGCCTATTTTGAATGAATTTTCTGACCACTCACATTGCCTCATTTCTCCTCAGGATTGAACTAGTCCAAACTCAGCTTGGGTCGTGGGGCTGGACAAGGCCACCGACAGCCCACCGACAGCCGCAGCCGGGGGCTTGCCGTTAGGAGGCAGGGATGGGACTCTGGTTCAGAGGGATCTCATCTAAGCGTGCAAGAATCTTTGGTGCCCTGGGTGCCTTGTAAGACAGGCAGGAAAGAGGAAGCCAAAGGACAAAGCCAAAGGGAATACTGTCATGACTGGCTGTTTGAACAAGAGCTGGAGGTGTAGAGGAAGCTGGCAGGTGTGGGGCAGAGTGGAGAGGGCAGCACGGCACGGACCAGGCCCTGGGGTGCGCCCTGCCTGGCTTAGCTTGGGCTCCCTGGAGCAGACCCAGAGACAGGAACTCCAGTGACTCCAGCAAACACCACAGGGGAGGAGGGAAGTGAGGCTGGAGGGGAGGCCCCTCTAGGAACCTTGCAGAACACGCATCTCAGAGATGTCCTCTTTGAGGGAGGGAGCGGGGTGTTAATATACCAACTCGGGTCAGCCGCTTGTTGAGGGCTCCCAGTGTTGGGGTGATGCAAATTCCTGGGTACCTCCACTGTGCCCCACACAGGGAGGACTGACCACAGTGGCTGCACAGTGAGCCTCGGGTGGAGAGATCTGCCGAGGTGGCCAGGCCACAGGGCACACTGAGGGGGAAAGGCCCGAGCACCTGTGCAAGGCCGGTTCCTGGGCCCTGGGTGAGCCCTAAGAGGGTCCTGGGAGCCGACAGCCTTGCGCTCAGTCTCTTGGAGCATGTGTCACGGGAAGAGGCCCCAGCCACAAGTGCTGTGGGCTGTTTCTAAGGCGGGGACAGGAAGGCCATCAAATGAGCCAAGAGAGGGTGGGGTAGAGAAGAAAGCAGCGTGGGAGCCCTCGGTCAGGGGTAGCAGCAGGCTGGGACAGGGGCCACAGATGCAGTGGGGCCAAAATCAACGTCCAGAACTCAGTGGGACCACTCAGAGCAGGCTTGGCCAAAGCTGGAAGAAGGCAACCAGCAGGCCACCTGACCCCCCACCTAAAAGCACCCTCAGGGATACAAGGAGGTCTGCTGGCAGCCCCCAACACAAATAACCTCCTGCATCCACACCAATATAATGCTTGCTAACAACAAGAACTGGCCGGAACCCACGCTGGCAATGAAAGTGATGAGAAATTTCCATTATTGCCATAAAAACCTCTGTACGCCTGGGAATTTGTCCTTACAGCAAGCCAGAATGCCTTATAAAATGTAAAAGGAGCCAATAAAAACTTGTAAAGTGAGTTCACGGCCAAAGGCAGGGCTCTCAGTGCCATCTTAAAAGAACCTGGCGCAGCCATGTGAGTATAAGGGAAGACAGGGGTGCCACCCTGCAGGACACCTTAAGAAGACGGAGCTGGGTGCAGGGGCACATGCCTCTAATCTCAGGACTTGGGAGGCTGAGACAGGAAGATTGCAGATGCAAGGCCAGCCTCAGCAACTTACAGAGACCCTCAGCAACATAGCAAGATCTTGTTTCAAAATTTAAAAAACTTTTAAAAAGGGGGATTGGGTATAGCTTGGAGGTAGAATGCCCCAGGGTTCAATCTCCAGTACTACAAAGCATAAAAAATAGAACATGTAGCTATCTTAAGGAGTTGGACAGAGATATCCCGGGGCAAGGGAGAGGCACAGGATGGCAAAGGACGCTCTGCCCAGGTGCAGCCTCCCACTCTTTGCTCCCACGACACCCTGAGCTCTTCTTGGAGAACAGCCCTCAGGTGAGTTGCAACTTCTTTGCTCACAGGTGCAGAGAAGAGAGCCCTGTAGTCAGCAGCACTGCTGCGTGGCCCTTAGGTAATAGCTGAGAGGCTGGGGTGGGGAAGCCCAGCTCCTTGTCTCCGGGGCCAATCATGACGTTCCTTTACACTCCCGAGTTCTCCGTGGGATCTGCTGACCCTGGGGCTTTGCCCAGCTGCCTGCCCTTCTCCAGACGCTTCTCCCTCACAGGTGTCCCAGGGGGCCTGGTCCTTAGTAACACCTGCCTGGGAATCCTCATCCTGACGCTGGTTTCTGGGGTTGCAGGAGATGACTGAATAGCCAGGGCTGAGGAACCAGACTGCCACTCTGCAGGATGCTCAGAGTAGGGGCTGCAGGCCCAGGTGCTGCACTTGGCTGCTGCTCCCTGGAGTGTCTGGAAGAGGCCACCTGCTGTCCCCTGCAAGGGGGGACCTGCCGCCCGCCCGCCTCACCCTCCTCTATGGGATGCAGGGCTCCACTGACACTCCTTGGGTGCACTTAGGAGAAGCGAGCCCGCCCGACCATCGGCTGTACCTCCACAACCCACCCAGGACACCGTGTTCTTGACCAGCCTCCCTGTACCTCTTGGCATGCATCACAGAAGTGACAAACACTGAGAGGCTCTTGACATCATTTACAGGGTACTGCGGCCACAGTAGGGACCACCAGGTCAGCTCGGGATGGGGCAGGACAGAGTCCAAGAATATGACAGCAGAGGCCTGGCTCCACCTCCCCACTGAGTCAGTTTCCTCCCTTGACAGTCAGTGGGCACCTGCTGTGTTTCAGGAACCAGGGAGGACCTGGGGACGCCACGGTGAAGAAAACTAGGAGCAAGCATGGCTCCTGCTCAGCCGAGTGGCTGCAGAAGAGAAGGCAACGGGCTGGACACAGGCTGCAGGGGGGAAAGACTGCAGGGCCCTTTCCCAGCCTTGGGGGATCCAGGAGGACCTCTGGGAGGAGGCGGCATGCCTACTGAGCCCTTGGGGATGCAGTTGCAACAAGCAGAGGGGAGGAAGGAGTGCACAGGCCAGGGAACAGCTTGGAGGAGGCTGGGAAGCTGGGGAGGCCCAGAGAGGCAGAGGGCAGGGTCCAGGACTGAGTAGGCAGGGTGAGCCCCCAACAGGCCTGCTGAGCTGGGCAGAGGTGGGGACTTTGTCCTGGGGACAGTACAGAGATTTAAGATGGGGGATAATGTGATCAGTTCTGCATTTTTAAAAACTCCCAGAGAGGTGAATGGAGGCAGAGAGGCCTATGAGGAGGCTGCTGTACTGTCCATAGACAGAAGGAAGTGGCCTGGGCCAGAAGGAGATGTGAGGATTGAAACAAGGGATTCTGTCCCAGGCAGGAATATTCAGAAAGTAAAATGAATAAAATTGGGGACAATTTTCTCATTGGAGTAGACACTTCTACTAGCATTTCTGCTAGCTACTCATGGCCTCAGAATTGGAGACTTGTAGTCTACTCGCCCCTTACTTCCCACGTGCATAGCATCCCACTCAGAGAGAGAGGACAGGCAAGCCTTGGTTCCCTCTGCCATGGGGAATTTTTGCAGAAACTGTAATTCTGATCCTGACCAGCAGGTGCCAGACCAAGCTACAAAGGGAAGGACAGGAGCTGTAATTCTGAATGTCGCCAGCAGGTGGCAGCCTCTGGGGAAAGAGTGTTGGGCTTAAGGAACAGGTTATCTGGACCAGGCAGTGTATGTATCATTGGAATTATCAACAGCATGGGGTCCAGAGAGATCAAGTGACTTGTCCAATATCACACAACAAGAAGCCTCAGAATAAAAATTGAAATCCCAGTTTGCCTTCACTGCTTGAAACAGACTCTTCAAATATATCTGCCCTAAAACTACTCAGAGATAAGCAGTCTTTCTTCCTCTTCCTCTTCTTCCCTCCCCATTTCCTACTCCTACATCTGGGTCGACATTCTCTATCTCCGCCATCATAGCTTCGGGAGAGATGGCCGGAGGGTGGCCGGAGGGGTTGCTCCTCTTTTCAAAGCCCTCTCACACTGTAAGCCATGCTTGCTTCTACGAGGCTTGGTCCAAGAAGGAGCAGATGTTTATCCCCATTTTGCAGATGGAGAAAGAGGCTAAGAGATGTGCCCAGTGAGGCAGAAGGCCTGATCCTCGCCATCTGCCACCAACTGTCATCCCCTAAGTCACCTCCTCTGAGCGGGGCACTGTGCTAGGCTCCAGGGATTCCGCCATGCCAGTGGCCAGGACGTTGCCTTGAGACCCTTGCGGCCCCCAGAGCCGGGCTTCAGAGCCCAACGGAGCTCAGCAAACCAGACTTCTTGTGCAGCCCATACATCATGTTGTAGCAGGACTTCAAACAGATGGGGGAAAATTAATAAATGTATGAAACTACCCTTCTCTCCTCCTATCCTACCAAGAGCCAAGTTGGTGGATAATTATGGGATGGTTGTCAAGGAAGTATGATCTTTAGGGCTGACTTCCAGCATTTGTAATGCTCCAGCTGACTGCCAATTTGTTGCCCTTTACAATCCTGTGGGTTCTCTCATTTCTGCAGGAAAGGGGAAACTCTGCCCAAGCCAGGATCGCAACTGGGAGAAAGGGGGCAGCCGGGGCAGGGGCAGGGCCCTGGAGAAGGGCAGAGGGTGAAGCCACGTGTCTGCTTGGCTGCAGGGGCCATGAGGGTCAGAAGAAAAATAGTAACAAAGCCAGGCATGTGGCACACAACTGTAACCCCAGTACTTGGGAGGCTGAGACAGGAGGATTGCAGGTTTGAGGCCAGCCTTGGCAACTTAACAAGACTCTCAGCAACCTAATGAGAAGGTTTCAAAAACAAAACATAAAAAGGGCTGGGGGTGTAGCTCAGAGGTAGAATGCCATTGGGTTCCATTCCCAGTATCACACACACACACACACACACACACACACACACAAAGTAACAACAGTGACAATTAATAATTGCCATGCATGCTGTGAGCCCTCTCCCCCCCCTCTTACACACACACACACACACACACACACACACGCATGCACACACACACACGCGCGCTCCCACAGGCACGCTAAAGCTCAGAGAAGTCCAGTCATGTCCCCAAAGTTAACTCCAGCCTTCCTCCCTGCCCACATGGTGTCAAGAGGAAGGGGCAGTAAGAAAGGTGCCTGCAGGGCACTTGGAGAACCTGGCCTCGGCCTTGAACCGGCCTCCAGCTATGTTCCTGGCCTGAAATCAGCTGCTGTCCAGAATGCAGGCCAGCCACTGTTCTGTTGAACAAAGAAGTCTGCCTCCTCTCTCGGGGAGCCTGGGCCCCAAGATCTCCAAGCTTTACTACTAATGGGCCCCCCAGCCCATGCCGATGTCCACACACAAGCTTGGCCCGGCAGCTGCAGGCAGCTCTACTCTCTGGCCCTAACTGCAGAGTGGAACCAGGGCAGAGCCCAGTGAAAAGGAGGCCAAGTCCTGCCCCTCGGCGGCCCAGAGGTCACCCCCCACACCTGACCTGTGCTGTGTGATGACAGGACTGCCCGCCTCTCCTCCACATCCCTGCTGCCTCAGTTTCCCTTCCTGGGAGAGACGGGGTTTGCAGGTGAGGGCCTGCGGGCTGCGGGGGCACGAGGCCCTTCTGTCAGGGCCAGTCAATGGCCCCAGGCCTGTCCGAGGTGCTGGGGATTTGCGGGCAGCTGTGAAAGCCACCTGAGGGCCTGGGAAAACGAGCTTCAAGAAGATGGAGGGTGCTGGCCCCTGAGTCCACCACCAGCTGGAGGACTCCGGCCACTCCAGGCCATGGGAGCCCTCCACGTGCGTCCCATGGGGGCTGGGGGGGACTGCCCTGCCATCAGCCACCAGCACCTCTCCCGACTCTGAAACCTGGCTGGAGTTCAGGCCAAGCCATGCCTGATCTCTCCATTTCTAGAACACACCCGGGGGCAGCCCCCGGCCCTAAACACACACATCGCCAATTCCTGGAAAACAGGTCCCCGGGCCCCAGGGGAGTGTCCAGCACAAGTGCACACAGGATATTGAAAGATAAAAAATGACTTACTATGACTACAATAGGTTGGCCGACCAGCTGTTACCAGATGTGGTCCACAGGCAAGCAGTTCAACTTTCTGTGTTTCATTTCCTCATCTACAAAATAGGGACAGTTACAGTCACTACCTAAGAGGCTTATTGTGAGAATTTAGTGAGGTAGAGTATGCAATGTGTTTAGGGCAGTGGCTGGCACATGTGAGCTGTACATAACTCTGCTCTGTTATTATGATTACATTCTTATTATTACCCCTCACCCTCTGCGTCTGGGCTCTGAGCTGGGGTGCAGACAGCTCAGCCCGCACAGGGCATCTACAAGCGTGGGCTGCGGGTCTCCACATCGGCATTACCAGGTGGGGAGGAGGGGCGAACCTGCTAAATGGTCACTTTCTGGGCTCCCAGACCTCCCGCGTCAGACTCTGGGAAGGGCACCTGCATTTGGGCCCCAGCTCTCTGCGGATTCTGTGTGTGCTTACTGGCCGTGCCATATGGACCAGGGCTCCAGTCCTAGCCACATGGTCAGGCTGCAGGTCATAGCCACCTCCTGCCCATGGCAGGGAGAACCTTAACGCTCTGGACCCCATAAGATGATACCTGACACCCAGATAGCTGATGACCAACGAGGGCTCTGAACCCCAAATAACCTGTGATGGCATATTTCTATAAAGATGAGGGGAATGTGGGCTCAGGAGCAACAAGTGA
Source organism: Graphiurus murinus (assembly GCA_004027655.1). NCBI lineage: Eukaryota > Metazoa > Chordata > Mammalia > Rodentia > Gliridae > Graphiurus > Graphiurus murinus. The sequence continues at coordinate 17,452 of PVLC010008519.1, read as the reverse complement.
ATTTTTTTTTTTTTTTTTTTTTTTTGTACTGGGAATTGAACTCAGGGGCATTCTACCTCTAAGCTACACTCTTAGCTCTTTTTTTAATTTTTTACTAAGTTGCCGAGGCTGGCTTCGAACCTGTGATCCTCCTGTTTCAGTCTCCCACATACTAGGACTACAGGCGTGTGCCACCTCACCCAGCCCAAGAAGTAATTTCTTAGCCAGCATCATGCAGTTGGGGGCTGGGGAAGGTCGGAACATGACCCCGTTCTGCTCCACCTCAAACTCCAGGCCCATCCCACTCCTCCTGGTCCCTAACTGTTCTGCATCTCTGTTCGCTCCCACAGGAAGCTATCTGTGTGGGAGCTGCTGGGACTAGGGAGAGGCTGGTCACTTCCGCTCCTGGGATTGGCCGGCAGGCAAAGGACATCCAGAGCGGCTGAGGAAGTGCTCCAGGTGAAGCCACCCGGTCCCCTGGAGAAAGCCAAGGGCCTGGACTGTGCCTGGAGTCCAGCCCCTGGTCCTGGCAAGGGATGTTGGTGGAATCCAGTGTGGTCTAGGCCAACCAGAACTCACCCTTGAGCCAAAGATCAGTGTCCCTGTGGCTGGCTGCTGCTCCAGATGGGGAGAGGTGGCGGTCTGGCCCGCAGTGTAGGCAAGGAAAACGGAAAGGCCTTGGGAGGATAGAGGATGTGACAGAGAGCACTGGGCCGGGAGTCAGCGCACACAGCGCGGTTTCCATTCCTCTTAGGAAAGTTATAAAACCTGGGATTTTTAAATCCTGGTTTTAATCCCAGTCCCTAGTTTTTAATCTGCAAAGTGGATACCCTGGCTGCTCTCGGGTCTTCTCAAGGATAAAATTAAGGTATTTTTAGGACATGTAAGACTGTTTGTAACATTCCAGAAGCTTCATGCATTGACACTAGAGATGAGTGCAGGCCAGATGTCAGGAGGAGGAGCCCTGTGTCAAGCCCTTGCCCTACACAGCAAGACTGCAGGTTCTTGGGAAGCACTGGGTGCAGGAAAAACAAACCCCATGAACCTCAGACACCAGCGAAAGGTTCACAGAGACCGGCAAGGTCTGGCACACGGTCCTCCACCCCCAGGGTGCAGGAGGGATCACAGGCTTCCAAGCACTGGCCCTGCACGAGTCCAGCAACCCAGGCTATGACCCTAATCCTATCCTTAAAAGGGCTGAAACTAGGCCAGGAGTGGTGGCGCACACCTGGAATCCCAGTACTTGAGAGGCTGAGACAAAAGGATCGCAGGTTTGAGGCCTGTCTCAGTAACTTAGCGATACCATCAGCAATGTAATGAGACTGTTTCAAAATAAAAAAATAAAAAGGGCTTGTAGTGTAGCTCAGAGGTAGAACGCCCCTGGGTTCAATCCTCAATACCACTAATAATAATAATAATAATAATAATAATAATAATAATAATAATAATAATAAAAATGTTTCCTGTCCTCACTGAAACAAATGGAGAACAAAAACCTGAGCGATGTGGCTAAATCTGATGGATAGCCTAAAGGAGGGACGAAAAGGCACACACAGGCTGGGCCCTGCTCGCTCCCCACACAGTTACCCCCACCGAAGACAGCCAGCCTGCCTTGTACCCAGCTCAGTGTGCATGAAGCCCTCACTAGGAGGCCCTGCAGCCTCTCGCCTGTCTTGGGAGCTGGGCCCAGTTCCTGGGCACCATGGGAAGTCCACATCTGGGGTCCCAAAGGCCCCCTGGGCCCCCAAGGGGAAGCCTTTGTCAGGAACTGGCAGGAGAGAGGAGAGGGCACCCCCAGAGCAGCGCTTCCAACCTGCCTGACATGGAACTAGGCACCCCTTTTTCTCATATAGATGTCCCAAGTGCCCCCAAGGGAACTACTAACCTACCCCATTTGCAGGTCAGAATGCTAATGCTCAAGGGTCACCAGCAGAAAGTAGCCGGGTCAGGAGTTGTGCCAGATCTGCCCAGCCAGTGGCACTCACCCAGCAGACAAGGCGCATGGCACCCTTACCAAGTCCCCCCTGGGGCCCACAGTATACACAAGAGGGAACCAAGACCCAAGCTTTGGAGTTGGGGTTCTTTGGAAGCCATGGCAGAAGGTACTAGATTCAGTTCTGCTACTCACTTGCTGGCTGACAGCCAAGCCTCAGTTTTCTCATTTGTAAAGTGGGGATAAAAATAATACCTACAGTTGGCATTAAGAATAAGTAAAAAATGCTTCAAGGGCCTTGGACACGTTTCTCCCCTTTGGGACTCAGTTTCCCCATCTTGAAGCTAATACGGCTAGATGAAATGCTTCCCCACGTCCCTTCCCAATTATGGTAAATAAATTACAAATTCCATGTTTTGGGAGACAGTGGGCACCTTTCTGGACCTTTCAGCTGGAGCCCAGAGATAAGGTTAAGAGCACTGACCTTGGTCCTTTGATCTTACAAGAACCCAGAGTAAAATGAAAATTCAGGAGCTGGCGCTCAAAAACTACCAAGAGGCCGGGCGTGGTGGCACACGCTTGTAATCCCAGCATTCGGGAGGCTGAGACCGGAGGATCCGGGTTCGCGACCAGCCTCAGCTATCTAGTGAGGCACTCTGCAACTTAGTGAGACTCGGTTTCAAAATAAAGAATAAAAAATAGGGCTGGGGGTGTAGCTCGGAGGTAGAATGCCCCTGAGTTCAATCCCCAGTACCACAAAAAAAAAAAACTACCAAGAGGCCAGGCATGGTGGCGCACACCTGTGATCCCAATACTTGGGAGGCTGAGACAGGAAGACCAAAGCTAGCCTCAGTAACTCAGTGAGACCCTATTTCCAAATAAAAAATAAAAAGAGCTGGGTGTGTAGGTCAGAGGTAAAATGCCCCTGGGTTCAATCCCCTGCACAAAAAAAAAACAAACAAGAATCTCAAGACAGCAAAGGCAGAGCCAGAGCATTCAATCAAACACGATTGGCTCTTCTGACTCGGAGCCCCATGTACCCACACAAGTCACACCAGAAAGCTGGCCCAGTCCTTCGAGCCAGCTAGGGAACACTGGTGCACGGAAGGCCACATTCCTGAGGGCCATGGGTTTGGTGCCAGCATAAGTGGCAGCTGCGAGCATGATCTTCCAGGCCCTGGTTTTGTCATTCAGCTCCAGGCTCCCTCTGTCGCACCATCTGTCACCCCCTGGATTTGACGGTCCCTGAGCACTTCCCTCCCCAACCTACGCAAACTGATAAACACACTGTCCTCCTTTCAGTGTGACCTGTTCCCCGCCACATGCACCACCACCCTCAGAATGGCCTGGGCTGAAACCTTTAAAAAAGTTAGAGCTGAAACTTCTTCCCTGAGAAAGCACGGGACAGAGGGAGGAAGAGGGGCCTGGGGCAGCTGAAACGGGCATTTGAAGGTAGGCAGAGAAGCTGAGGAGGCAGGGAGAGGACAGTTCTCCTGTCCCTCAAGGCTTCCCAATGGCCTTCTTCAAACTAGGTGCAGGAGTGAAGGGGCAGTGCACAAGGCAACCAGTGGGGGGCTAAAGGTGGAAATGCAGCCACTCGTGCCCAGGGAGGCTTGTGCCCCGGTGCTGGCTTCATCTGCACACAGGAAGGGATGCTGCTTTGTAGTTCCATAGTGCCCTGCACACAGCCCTGGAACCAACTTGCCCAAGAAAAAAAGGTCTCCTTTCCACCCTATGGCTGAAGCCCAGCTTGGGAGGAGAAAGAAAGAGAGGGAGGAAGGGAGGAAGAGAGGGATGAAAGGAGGGAGGAAGGGAGGGAGAGAGGGAGGGAGGGAGGGAGGAAGGAAGGAAGGGGGGCCTGTAAGCCTTCCTTGACTGGACCCCCAGTGTGCATGCAGGGGAGGGGCTTAGATACAGTCAGGCCCACCTCTGCTTTGAACCTGGAGGATGGGAGGGGGGACAGCTGGGAGTAGGATCATGAGATTAGAAGGGGTCAGTTCCCCAGGGACCCCCATTCTGACTTCCCCAGCCAAGGACAAATGCCACCATCCTCTCAGTCTCTCCACTAAGCTGGCCACAGTTGTGATTCCATCTTTACTTTTTAATTTGTCCATGAGAGGTAGGAGATCATGTTCAGTTTGGGGTGTCCCAGTGTGTCCCCACTGCCTTTGCACACAGTGGGTGCTCAATAAATTGAGGAAGGGAGGGAGGCTGAATTCCTAGGAAGTAACTCAAGGGCAGGGCTAAAGGCCAAGCTCAGAGCGGGACCCCTGCAGACCTTGGGCTCCGGATGGTCTTCTCCTTCCCTTCATGGCTCTGAGCTTCAGACCCAGATTCCGAACCACCTCTACACACACACACACACACACACACACACACACACACACACACACACACATCTGCACAACTTCCCACCAAATGCAAAGCCACACAGTGCTTGTTCACTGTTCATTCAACAAGTCTTGTCTGGGTTCCTGCTGGTTCCCAGGGTCTCAGGCACTGAGGACAGAGTAGTGAACGAACTCGGGCCCCACCATCAGGGTGTGGAGCCCAGCGAGAGAGGAATCCTGGTCAGGGAAGCCACGGGATGGCACCTGCCCAGGTTCTGGTTCTGGGTGGGGCAGCCTCAGGCGACACCTTTCTCTGCCCTTCCCTCCCCTCACCAGTCCAGGGCCCACACAGCCAGGCAACTGCCTGAGTCCAAGCATCAGGTTGTCAGATGGCCACAGGCTGAGCTGAGACAGACCTGAACAGGAGTAGCAGAAGGCCAAACCCCCACAGGGCCAGCTCAGCGCTCCTCCACGTGGGGAGGCTATGCAGATCACTAGGGTGGCCTGAAAAGGGACAGCAACCTTCCCACATGCATACACATGAGGGACAGTTGTTCAGAATGAGTGTCAGACTCGACATTGTTTTTTTTTAACTCCTGTAAGCCCCTCTCCTGTTTACCCTAGCCTTCTTTACACCTGCCTTCACTTCCCTAAATAAACTTCTCATATTCCCCCTTTCATGCCTTCTGCATACATTTTTTCCACACGGAGAAGCAAGGGTTGAAGAGGAATTACCACCCAGGAAAATGAGAAGATTCTCTCTCTCTCTCTCTCTCCCTCCCTCCCTCCTGTCTTCTAGTTAATTATTCAAAATAGAGCTGAGAGAGAATGAAAAAGACTGAGAGGGAGGAAGAGACTCAAAGACACCAGGGAGGAAAGACATCGAGAGAAACAGTGGTGCAGAGGAGGGAGTGAAGAGAGCCCAAGTCCGTCCTCCCTCTCAGTCCCACTCCAATCTGGCCTCTTCCCCCCTCCCATGTTATTTACTTATTTATTTATTTAGATTTGGTACTGGGGATTGAATTCAGGAGCATTTTACCTCCAAGCTATATCCCCAGCCCATTTTATTTTTTGTTGTGAAACAGGGTCTCACTAGGTTGCTAAGTTGCTGAAACTGATCTTGAATCTTCCTGTCTCAGCCTCCCAAGTACTGGGATTACAGGTGTGCACTGACACCTGTGCACCACCCTCCGGTGTTTATTCATCTCCTGGGAGGAAAAGGGCAAGAGCCAAGATAGCTGCCCTCACCCCAGCTGCAGGCCATGGGGCAAATCTCATTTCCAAGACACTGGAGGGAAGGAACGTATCCTAAGTACTGTTCCTTACTTCATCCCCCTCCTCTTAGTCCAATTGTCCATGTCCACTAACATGCAAAACATCTCAGAGGCCCTTGGTCTCCCTCTCTGGGCTCTGCGTTCCTCTATGTCAAAGCAGGCATGGTAGCAGCACTAGCCACTGGTTTGGGGTAAAATTAGGTAGGGAAGAAGAAGAGAGAGTGGGAACAATTATCCCCGCAAGGGCCAGCCCTGCCCCAGCCAGGTGCCGAGGCTGGACCCAAGAAGAGTGTCAGCGGCCCCTCTGCAGCCCAGGAGGCGTTTCCCCATCTCAGGGCCCACAGGGGTCAGACAAGATCACACTGTGCACAGGGGAGCTGGAATTCACATTCCTCCCACATGCACAGAGCCAAGTTCCCCAAAACCCTGCACAGCACAGCCCTAGCTGGCCCCACACCTTCGCGCGAGACTCCATCCTTCTCATCTGCAAAATGGGCATTTGCTGGAGATAAAAGTAAGAATCTAATAATTGGCCAGGCTTGGTGGTACAAACCTGTAATCCCAGTACTTAGGAGGCTGAGACAGTACTTGGGATTGCAAGTTTGAAGCCAGCCTCAGCAACTTAGCAAGGCCCTCAATTTAGTGAGAGTCTTGGAACTAGAACATCCCTGGTTCAATGCCCAGTAGCACACACACAGAAAAAAAGAAAAAAGAACACCTAATACTTGGCCTTTGGCAGAATCCTCTCCTGAAACCCAGTCACAAAGGTCTGCATTTCCTCAAAGCAAAAACTCAGGCTCAAGAGAAGTTGAATTTGTGGCTCAAGATCACATAGCCAGCAAGGGCGGGAGCCAGGACTTCAACCTCCATGCACCTGGCCCTGCAGCCCAGGTTCTTACTGACTTGCCTTCCAAGCTTCAGGATCGGAAGCTAGAATAAATCTTCACTTCACTGGGAAGAGTTAATACCCACACCCCACATCCCCTAAACTTGCTGAAGCCTTAAAGTTCAGAGGAATTTAATTTCTCCTGTGAAAGGGCTGGAAGATGGGACAGGGGGTGCTGAATCAAAGCTGGCTTTCCTGCAGGCAGAAATCCAAAAACAGCTCCCTCGCTGGCTAGAGATCAGCTTTCAGAACATTGTGTCTCCTGAGCCACTGTGAACTGGACGCTTTGTTCAAGGAAGAGATCAGATCTCAGGCCCAGGGTGGAGGGAGACGGCTTGGAGGTGCTGGAACTTTCTGTTGTTGTCTAAAGTGCAAGGCTGCAGGGAAGCCGGAAGAGCCTAGCTTGATATTGATGACGTCTTACTCCTAAGGAGCCCCAGGGAGGGAGCCAGAGGTGTACTGGGGATTGAACTCAGGAGCATTCTACCATCAAGCTATACCCCCAACCCTATTTTTGTTTGTTTGTTTGTTTGTTTGTTTTGAAACAGTGTCTCACTAAGTTGCTTAGAGTCTCCTTATGTTACTGAGGCTGTCCTGCGACTTCCTGTCTCAATCCCCTGAGTACTGGCATAACAGGCATGCACCATCACTCCAGGTTCTGCCTACCATTCTGAAGAACCATCCAAGGGTTTTCTTACCCTCCTGAGCTCTTAGGAACACTGTAGGGCATTTTGGGGTGTTTGCTATAGCAGATGTCCCTGGAAAATCTAGCCTGCAGGACCTGCAGGCCCGGAAGCCACCAGCCTTTGCCAAGGTCTCATGGCAGCTCTGATCACCACCAGGCACTGTGTAGTGACACTGGTCCCTGGGGCTGCCGTAACAAGCTGCCAGCAACACCAGCAACTGGGTGCCTGAAAACAACACGTGTATTCTCGTGGTCCTGAAGGCTGGAAGCTGAAGTCAAGGTGTGGGCCGGGCCAGGTTCCCTGACGGCTCTGGGGAATTTCCCCAGGCCTTTCTCTCAGTTTCCAGGCTGCCGGCAATCCACAGCATTCCTCGGCTGGTACCACATCTTCTCTCCAGTCTCTGCCCCCACACGGGGCATTCCTGCACATCTGCGTCTCCTCTCTTCTTACAAAGACACCAGTCAAATTAGGGCCTACCTTAGTGATCTTGCCTCAGCTTGAGAACATCAGCAAAGACCCTCATTTCCACGTGAAGTCACGTTCACAGGTACGAGGGGCCAGGACTCCAAGGGCACTTCAACCCCTGATGGCAACACCCAGCCCACAGGCGGACAAGCTTCTCCCAGGCACCTGAAATTCTGCACTGCCCCGGCTGAGCCCCCGATGTCCTCAGCTGCTCTCAAGGAACCTTGAGTTCACTTTATCCCACCATGGTGGGTGCTGGGTTCACTCACAGCTGAGCGGGAGAAAGCTATTTTGCCTTTTTGTTGTTGTTCTGAGGATTAAACCCAGGGCATTCTACCTCAAAGCTACCCCAGTCCTTTTTAAATTTTATTTTATTTTTCAATTTGAAACAGGATCTTGCTAAGTTGCTGAGGGTAATGCTAAGTTGTTGTTGGCCTTGAACCTGTGATCCTCCTGTCTCAGCCTAGGATTACTAGGTATATATCAGGACTAGGATTACAGGTATATACCACCTGGCTTTTTTTTTTTTTTTTTTTTTGTGACAATGTCTCACTCAGTTGCCCAGACTGGCCTCAAACTTGGCAATCCTCCTACCTTGGCCTCCCACGTGACTGGGATGATAGGCTTGTGCCACCATGTCTGACTCAGAGTAAGCTATTTTGATTCAGAATTTGATGCTGTATTCTCCTGGGTAAATCCTTTCCAGAGCAGTTTACAAGGAAATGCACAGCCACAGGCCCGCTGAGACCTCCTCCGGCCTCATGGGCTCCCCCATTTCCTGGCACACTGTTCTCCATCTTGGTCCTCCTCGTCTCTGCTATCCTTCCACCTGCAGCCTTCTCGAGACACTTCCTGAGACAGTCTCAGCTCAGAGAGAGACCTCAGGCCTTCCAGCTACAGAACTCCCATCCCGGTCCCCAGCCCTGCAAGCTGCTCCATGGGAGTCATCCTGTCTGAAATTACCTTCTTGGGTTGTTTCTTTAGCTGCTTCAAATCGAGCTGCCAGAAAAATTAAAAGTTCAAATTGTACTAGTTATCATTACTATAGGTGGATAACCACATAGAGATGCCGCAAAGGACCAGATGCCCCTCCTGAGGCCTTAGCCCATCCTCCAGGCCTCCTTCCCCAACATCCCTGGAGCAGAGGGAGAAAGAGGATTTCAAAATGATAGAGATGCAGATGCAATTTGAATTGAAAGTTAGGTCCCAGGAAGAGTTCCCAAGAAGGAACTTAGCTGGGCATGATGGCTATAATCCCAGTAATTCTAGTACTCAAACTTGGGAGGCTAAAGCAGGAAGCTCCCAGGTTTGAGGTCAGTCTCAGCAACTTAGCAAGACCCTCAGCCACTTAGCAAGAACTTGCTTCAAGATAAAATATAAAAAGGGCTGAGTGTGTACCTCAGTGGTAGAATACCCCTGAGTTCAATCCTCATACCAAAAAATTAAATGGGGACACTGAAAGTAAAAGCCAATACACTCACACACATAGATGGAAAAAAAAAAAGTACCCTAAACTCAAATTATTTTGGGCCACCTGCTCCCACACCTCTTCTCTGCGAGTGAGTGCATCTGAACTGCGACAGGCTCTCTCTCCTGTGGACAGAGCCAGGCCAGAGTCAGTGGAAAATTCCAGTGGCAGTGTTTCCAGGGATGTCCCTCAGTCAGGTGGATATCCCTGCCCACTGCACCAGCCTGCCCAGACTCCCCAGAGCCGCAGGCTGCAGCAAGCCCAGCTGCCTGCCTCCTCCAGAGAGCAGGGCACACCCCTTCCAGGGAGGTTGCTGCCCAGGGTACCACCAAGGAGAGGCATCAGAGGAGGTGTGTCTAAGCCGAGTCCTAGAGGGGCGAGCCGGGCAGAGAGGGTGATATTTTTTTCTAGGTGAAGGAACCTGCTTGCACAAAAGCCAGGGAGAGACCTTGTTGCCATTCTGAAGTCTGTGGGCAACTCGGCCAGGCCGGAGGCAGAGGCAGGCGGGCTGGGAAAGGAGTGATTGCTGTAGAGGAGGATGCAGGGGCCAGAGGCAGAGCCAGGCGAACCTCCGTTTAACTGCTGTCTCCCGCTTACCAGCCTGTGCCCTGGCCGCCCCTTGACCTCCTGCCTGTAAAATGAGTTCCTGGGACCTGCTGATCCCAGAGTGTGGCCTAGAGCACGAGCCCCACAGATAGCTACGGTGTTCACTGTTTTTATCTGGCCAAGCAGGCCGTCGGTTCAGTGGGGCTGGAGTTCAGGGGGGAATCAGGGCTGGAGACCAACAGCAGGCTACATCCTTCTAGAGATGACTGCAGCCCCAGGCAGAGGAGGGAATGGGAAAATGTAGGAGAGTAGTAAACAGTTCCCTTCACCCCTCCAATTGCGGGAGAGTGAAAATGGAGGGCAGGCCAGCTTGCTTTCTGGCAGGGAAAAGATTCCACAAAGAATCCCCACTCCAAATACCACATACAGATGAGTGGCAGGGGGCACAGATAGGGGGAGATTATGGGTGATTTGGTTTTCTCCTCTTTTCCCCAAAACTTTCCACAATACTCCACTTTTATTGTTTTTTTTTTAAGCCCCATTAGGTGACTTCCTTCCAATGCTCTCCACACCCGGGCCACCATCTCATGCTAAAGCATTTTGTGTGAATACATAGTATTCCACTAATAGGGACATGTCATCAATTATTCAATCAATCCCTAGTTCGGGGATATTTGGGTTTTTTATTCCCTCATATCCTGATCGATATATTTTGTCACACATCCTTTATTCTTTTCTTAAGATAAATTCCACTTTTAGGCTCATGGGTGTGTTTCTGTGAGGTTGGGTATGAACTGCCAGGGGTACATGAGGATGTGCAGACTCTCACTGGAGAGAGAATTTTACCTTGGCCAGTCCCCTTTCCCAGGGTCAAGAGCCCTTGCTATAGAAAGCCCAGGCTACACCATGCGGCCTGCCTCTTCCTTTCTTCTTTCTCATACAGAGCAGTTTAGCAATGTGGAGGCACAGGGCTCCAAACAACTTGATCTAAAGGAAATAATAATTTCTCACTTAAATAACAAGTCTTACATGCAAGGCTCCATCTGAGTACTTTACATGAAGTTGCTACCACTGTCATTCCCATTGAACTGACTGCAAACTAAGCTTGGAGAGGTTGGGTGCCTTGTGAAGGTCACACAGCAGGATAGTGGCAAGCCCAATCAGACCCAATAGCCGTCTCACAGCGCATGCTCTGAGCCAGCGCTTGCCCAAATGTTAGCACCCAGGGCAGTCTAGGAAGCAAGTTCTGCAGCTACCTGTCCCCAGAACTCCCCCCCCCCATCAAATTCTCAGGGGTCTCTGGGCTGAGCTTCCATCAAGGAACCTGCATGTGGACAGATAGAACACACCACGATGGCTGGGCGGTCCTGCCGAAGCCACACTAGCTGTAGCCAGCCTGCTCAGAACTCCCTCTGGAGGCGCAAGGTCAGCTGTCAAAATTCTGCTGACTGCAGCCTAGCATGGGGGTGTGGAGTGGACGCAGCTGATGCTGAGGGGCCCTGCACAGGGCTATCAGCCCTCCTGCTCCGTGTTGCTGGGGCCTGTGCCTGCAGCAGCTCAGGCCGAGGGGGCATTGCGGGGCACAGAGCAGCGGACCCCAAACGCCCAGGGGAGCTAGGAAGAGTCACAGTGGGGACCTGCTCTGGGGCAGTCCCACCCAGGGCCCGCAGCCTTCTCCCGTCAGCCCTCAGCCCACCCTAGAGAATCGCTGCATATTTGAGCTCTACCAGGAGACGGCGAGCTCCCCGGGGACAGGGCCAGGCCCTCCTCACCCCAGCCTAGGCTCGTGAATGGCAGAAGGGCTCCTATGGGGCAAATCTGGAACGAAGTTGCTGTTGGCCTCTTGCCAGCGGTGTGGTCTTGGAAGGTACTTGACATCTCTGAGCTTCCTTCATTTCTTCGATCATGAAAAGAGACCAATGGTGCCCATCAAGTGTGGTGATTGCAAGCAGCAAGTGAAGTGACTCTGCACAGCGCCCCGCACAGGGCGCCGTGACCCACAGCTGGAAGCAGTTGCCGTTGGTGCTATTGCTATTCATGCATGTGTGCGCGTGTGCATGCGTATGTGGTACTCGAAATTGAACTCAGGAGCATCTACCTCTGAGCTATATCCCCAGCCCTATTTTATTTTTTTTAATTTTGAAACAGGGTCTGTTAACCTACGCTCCTCCTGACTCAGCCGCCCAAGTACTGAAATCACAGGCACACACCACCTGCTGCTGTTATTTGTCCTGTGAGCGACTCAGCTACTGGTTCCTCGGGCTCATTACAAATCTGTTTCCAAAGGGCAGTGGCCTCCAGCTGTCTGTCCCCCAGTGAGTAGGAGCAATGACTGTGTCGCTGCTCACTGTCTTGGCACATTCTGAGCACTTTACATCGTGACAGGTCAGGAAATAGCCATGAGAGGAGAGACAGGGGCCAAGAAGCCATGGGCAGCCAGCCCCTGCAGACCAGGCCTGCGGAGTGAAAGGTCACAGACAGCCCCATCGGGAGCCCCGGGTCCCGCCTCCGGTCCCCACTTCCATCCATAGATCCTTGCAGCACTTGCCCTCCTCCCCAATCCTCAAGCTAGCTCTGAGTGAGCTGGGGCCTGGGGGCTGTCTCAGGGGGTGGAGACACAGAAGAGGATGTGGGGTGAGGGGCTCCAGGCAGCCCCGGCGTCCTGGCAGAGCTCAGGAAATGTTTGTAGACTGATGGATGCTAGTAAGCCATGACAGTTCCATGTTAGAGCTCAGCGGCTAGGGGGAAACAAGAGGATACCACCAGGATGAGCCCTGCTTGTCTCAGCTAAGGAAGGGACCCTGGGCCTGGAGAGACACGATGGTTTGTTTTGTTTTTGGGGTTTTTTTTAAATAATCAGGATTGAACTCAGGGGCATTGTACCTCACACCTATACCCTCAGCCCTTTTCATTTCTGTATTTTAAAACAGGGTCTCACTAAGTTTCCTGAGGGTTTCACTAAGGTGCTGAGGCTGGCCCCAAACTTGCGATCTTCCTGTCTCAGCCTCCCAAGTACTGGGATTACAAGTATGTTCCACCAGACCTAGATCATTTTTTCCCCCACATGGTCAACTATGGGCAGGTATTCACATTATAGTCAGGAGAAAAAAAACTCTTCCAGGAGTTCAAGACTCACCCCCTTTTACAGGAGAAATGAAGCCCAGATGGTCCAGCTCTGTGCCAAGGCCACCTGACGGGGTGGTTAGGACAGTCGCACCACCTGTGCACCAGGACAGACTCCCGGCTACAGTCGCACCATCTGTGCACCAGGGGTCCAGGCACCCAGGATGGGGGCCATTCCCAGCTCCTACATGCTGGGGCTCCCCATTTCCCATGACCAGGTCCCCAGTATGCCTCCCATTCTCCTGCGAGCTGCCCCTGCTCCCAAGAGGCCCCCCCCAGAGCCACGGTCCCTGCAGGTTTGGGGAAGTAGCCAGTGGAAAGAGATGCACAGAACCCCACTCCAGCTCTCCCGACTTGCGGCTTGTTCATTAATAAAAGAGTGCCCAGGCTATTTTTGGGCACCTGTAGTTTTCTACTTGAATAACCAGGGAAGTGGCTGCCTGCCCGCTCCTCTGCCCTAAGCACGGCGCCAGGTGTAATGGGATCCAGGCTGGTCTCACTGCAGATTCCTGGGCTTTGCTCCATTCTAGAAAGCCCAGGGGTCCCTTGTGCCACCTCCAAGAAGGATCTGGGGCTGTAGGACCCAGGCCGGGGTTGGATGCTAGGGACTAGGTGGTCCCTTCCAGATGCAGCTCTGCCAACTGCCAGCTGTGGAACTTTGAGCAAATGACTCAACCTCTCTGAGCCCCAATTTCTTTCCCAATAAAATGGGAACAATTATATCACCCGGCAGGTTTGGCCTGGGGGAGGCCCTTGGCTCTTGGGGTAATTGTTCTGTTGCTGCTATTCTCATCATTGCAACTGTGGGTGAGGGACTCTTCTGGAACATTCCCCAGGCCCAGGAGGCTCAGTTCTTATGACCCTCTTGCTGACCAGGGTATGATCTCAGTATGACAATTCCTCACAAAATTACTTGAAGCAAAATTCTTTTTCTGGTTATCGGAAGAAACCATGTTGGTTATTGAAAATTTGGAAACATAAATGAAGAAAATTAACAATCCAGCAAAACTCTTAACTCCTACTATTGATTGAACACCTACTCGGTGCTCTTTGTACTCACTGCTCTTCCTCCGTGGAGCCTTCAGATGAGAATGCAGTCTGCCCAGGATCTCGATGCAGAGGACTCAGCTCCCCTGTGCCCAGACTCCTGCCTATGGGAATGGTGGTCAAAGCTGTGAGACCCCCATTTTGTTACACGGTAGTAGAAAATGGAAACAATGAACTTTTGGGGGAGCGAGGGACCCGGGTTTGCTTTCTACCACACTCACCAGCTGTGTGACTGCCTGGTGAGACCCTGTTTCAAAAATAAAAAATAAAAAGGGCTGGGGTTTCCCTCAGAGGTCAAGCATCCCTGGGTTCAACCTCTGGTACAGAAAGAGAATGAGAGGGAGGCAGGGAGGGAGGGTGGGAAAAAAAGACTGAGGATATGTCGCAGAAGTAGAGTGCTTCTGGGTTCAATTCCTAGTACCACAAACATATATATATTAGTATATATATATATATATATATATATATATATATATATATATATATATATTAGTAGACATCTTCTATGTTAGTAAACAGATCCACGACATCAATTTCAGTCTCAGATTACTACATTTTATAGAGACAGCAAAGTACGTGTGGCCCATCCCCTACCTCTGGATATTGACTGTATTGCCAATTTTTTTTTTATTATTATGAGCAATACTGGTTAATACTCATCCTCAACTACGTATATTTGTGTAGATGTTCAATTATTCTCTTAAAACGAATTCCTAGAAATGGAATAGCACAGACAGTGTATGCACGGTGAGTGGGGCTGGGCCACCTGCTCCTGCTGGGTGACTGTCCCGGACCAGAGCGGCCAGCTCCTCACCCCCGCTCCATCTCCAGGTATCCTTATGTTTTCGTTTTTGTGGAAGATAATACTCCTTTGCTGCTTGCATGTGTACTTTTTGGCTTCTAGGGAGGTCAAACATCTTTCCTTACGTTTGTGGGCTGTTTCAGGCTTCACCTACTAAGAACCACCCTTGTGTGGTCTTTGGCAGCCCCTCCTGGTGTCTCCTCTCTTCCCTCACCCCTGCTCTGAGCCACCAGCTTAGGAGCTGTCCTAGTGTGTTATTTCATAAACTTTCAAAGGCCCGCTTTGCACTGGAGAGGTCCAGAAAGGCAGAATTTTCACCACGGGCCCCAAAGCCAGCCTGAGTTGGGATTTGCGAGACTCACTCCTTGACCCCAGAGCCCCTCTCCAAGGCCCCCTCTTGGCCCCATCCACACCCTAGAAAGACCTTAGAAGCCAAATCTGCTTAAAGAAAAAAAGCTGTTTTCTCCCAAATTCCAAATCCTCCCAGCAAAAGCATTCCAGAAGCAATTATTAGCATGACTTGAGGAATCTTTTCAGAACTTACCAGAACATTCCTTTAAAACCCAGTGCTCCTAAGAGGTTTAAAAAGAGATTGTACATATGCCAAGATCTATCACAGTTGAAAATACCTAAACCATCGACCCAGGAACTGTACTGGTTAGAAGCTTCCTTCTGGGTGGGTGCAGTTGCCCATACAGAGAAAGACACTCAAGTCAGGTACTTGCTGAAATGTTGTTCATGACTTCAAAATAGGCTAACAGTTTAGTGATTATTAAGAAGCCTAGTGAGTGCCAATTACATGTCAGGTGCTGTGTATTCTCTCATTTAATCTTAGTACCTTATCCAATTTGTATGCCCATCTTAAAGGTGAGGAAACTGAGCCTTAGGTTAAGGTAGCATCTGATTATAAAACCCTGAAGCGAGGACCATGTGGGCCCATTAATGGGTCCCTCACGGTGGCCTGGACAGTCCCACCTGGCGACTGCTCTGTCATCTGTACCCATAGCTTCTCCTTTTCTGATCTGACTCCTTAGAGTTGCACTGCCCAATATGGTCTACTTTAATTAATTAAAATTAAATAATACTAAAATGTCAGTCCCACAGGAGCACAAACCACATTTCAAGTGCTAGGTAGCCATATGCAGCCAGTGGCTACCACCATGCCAGCACAGACAGAGAACGTCCCCATCACAGCAGAGCATTCCGCTGACCAGTACTGCCCTGTCTCAGCTGGAGAGCCCGGCAGATCTGTGTCAGCCCAGCTCTATCACTTACAAACCAAGGGCTGGAGCACAGTGGTACACACCTATAATCTCAGTATTTTGGAGGCTAAGACAGGAAGATTGAAGGTTCAAGGCCAGCTTCAGCAATGTAGTGAGACCCTCAGCAACTTAGTGAGAAACTGTTGAGAGAGAGAGATATTGAGATCTACCTGTATTGAGATAGAAATATCCCCAAGACACATTGTAGTCTTTTAAAAGCAGGCTACAGAAAAACACATGCAGTTTCAAAAAACAAAGTGGACTCCGGGAAGGGGGTAAGATTAGGACTCAGCTGGGACACTGAGGAAAAATGTTTTAACTTTAAAAAATCTACAGCTGAGTGTGCTGGTGCACGCTTGTAATCCCAATACTTGGGAGGCTGAGATGGGAGGATCACCGGTTTGTGGCCAGCCTCAGCAACTTAGTGAGACTCTGTTTCAAAATAAAAGAATAAAATAGGGCTGAAAGTATAGCTCAAAGGTAGAATGCCTGAGTTATAACCCCAATACCACACACACACACACTCACACACACACACAAATCTACATGCAGAGGGGGTGTGGTGGCCACTCCTATAACCCCAGTACTTGGGAGGCTGAGACAGTAGGATTGCAGGTTTGAGGTTGGCCTCAGCAACTTAGTGAGACCCTGTTTCAAAATAAATAATAAAATAGGGCTGGGGGTATAGCTCAGAGGTAGAATGCCCCTAGGTTCAATCCCTGGTACCACAAAAAAAAAAAAAAAGAAAAGAAAAAATTAAAAATCTACATGCAAGCCGTAGATCCAGCTTTTTGAAAGAAGAAAAAAAAGCAACAAAAAGGTGAAAAACGCTGCAAAAACTGGAATACAGCTGAGCAGAACCCAGAGGGCCGACCAGGGAGAGCAAAGAAGCCCGTCTCGGCGGCCCCGGCGCCACGCCGCCAGGCAGAAGCTGCCATCGAGCCGGCCCCCGGCGTGGAGTCTACTAAGAAAGAAATATACAACAACCCTCTGCACCCCACCGGCCAGAGCTGAAGTGAGCGACTCCTGAACTCCTCATCCTAGCCAGGCGGCATTTCGAGGCACCTTCGACAGAGACCAGAATGCGTGGTACGACCAGCTTAAGCCCGCGCAGGACCATCCCAGCTCACCTCTCCTCACGGAGCCGGAGCAGAGAGAACTGCACCCCAGGGCTTGGGTCAGGACTGCCGCAGGAACAGCTTCTCGACGGAAGGGGGGAGAAGCAAATCAGCCCAAGGGTGAGTGGGGAAACGGGCAGCTGGCTGGAGTCTAAGGAGCAGACCAGGGAGAACCGGGGAGTCGGCGCGTGCGCAGCAGTAGCAGCCGCCATCTTGTCGGCCGCCCACAGCAGCAGAAATCTGCCCAAAAGACCTGCAGAGGCCAAACCAGGTCTGTTCTTACAAACTTGCAGGGATTTTTATCTTGCTACTTGCTGACGTTGCTTGTTTTCTGGGGTTTTTTGCATTGTTTTGTTCCGTTTTTACTCTGTTTTCACTTTGCATTGCTACAATTTATGTATGTTTGTTCGGAGGATTGGTAGCCTTTCAGCTTTTGCTAGATCCTAGAAGTCAACACCTGAAACCCACCAAAGACACCAATAGAGCAGGCAGAAGAAATTCCAGAGTAATTGCAACTCAGTACAAGATACCAT